>JANHFT010008660.1:130144-140158 GCA_032467955.1 Pseudoxenodon macrops
TCTCTGCCCTGGCCGCTTCTCCATCCCCCACCGTCGCCCGTACCTTCTCAGGCCAGGCAAGGAGTGACTGGAAGGGAAGGGTGAAGAGTGGGGACAGCCAGTGGTGGGATCCCCCTACAGTGAGCCACAGCACAGGACCCAAAGAGCCGCATGCAGCTCCAGAGCTGCAGGTTGCAGACCCTTGGACTATAGTTACTATTAACCTTATATTCTGGGTGTGCATGTATGTATAGCGAGCAAAGAAATATGAGCTTGATTCATTAATTATGTCAGTTAGTTCACGGGAGTTATTGATTCCTGGAGAAAGCATACATTTTTCGCCTAATGTAAGGAAGAACATATTGTAGATATCTATAACTGGTAATTTTTATTGGATTACAGCTGTCATGGGAATTGTAGTCTAGCATATTTTGAGATGTCTAGTCAGGGAAAGATAATACAGAATATGGACATTTGAAGCTTAATATAGTTATGAATGACTTAGTGGGACAGAATATGAACAGCAATATATGTTAGAAAGCAATGTTTGCATATATCGGAGTGGCGAGATTTATGTACAGTATATGTATATTCATTCATATACACATTGGAAAGATTTTTTTCCTATCTATAATATACTTCTTTGTATTAGAAGTGCACTGCTGTATTTCTTCTATCTAAAAAGTATGTATCCCTTCCAAATAATGAAAAGGAAGACTGGGATGACATGACAGCAGCGTTCCAATATTTGAGGGGCTGCCACAAAGAAGAAGAAGTCAATCTATTTTTCAAAGCATCAGAAGGCAAGACAAGCAACAATAAATAGAAAGTAATCAAGGAGAAAATAAACCTAGAACTAAGGAAAAATTTCCTCATCTCTGGAGGCTTTTAAGAAGAGATTGGACAGCCACTTGTCTAGAATGGTATAGGACAGTGATGGTGAACCTTTACAGCACCAAGTGCCCAAATGGGAATGTGCATGCATGTGCACGCACCAGAGAGCCCCAAACCTGAAGACCTGTTGACCAGCGCATGCATACCTGTTTTTTGGCTGGTTTTTGGGCCGTTTTCTGGTGCCCTGGCCACCCACGAAGACCAGCTGGCCAGTGCGCCGAAAACCAGAAGAACAGCTGGTGATGGCACATGTGCCCACAGAGAAGGCTCTGCGTGCCACCTCTGGCATGCGTGCCATAGGCTCGCCATCACGGGTATAGGATCTCCTGCTTGAGCAGGGGTTGGACTAAAAGACCTCCAAAGTCCCTACTAATTTTATTATTATGAATACTTATGAACATTTTCACAGAATATTCTGTACATTTCATATAAGTACTACTAACCATCTTTTTAATCTCAGAGCTAATATTTATTTAAAGTGGCTTTTTTCACCTTAAGCATTGGGATGTCTTTACTTTTAGATTTTGTTTAAGATTTGTTTAGGTAAATCTTTGCTTCATATTTTGTTTAGATGTATAATACTATTATAGCTATGTATAATTTTCAGGAAAAAATATATAGGTTTTATCTGGATGCGATTCCAAAGGCAGCTAATGTCTAGCAACAGTATCTCTTCTTTTGTCCATTTTCTTTATTTGGCCTTGGTGAGCAACCTTTAATACTATCATTCCAATTCTTCCCCACCAATATTGTCTCCCAAGATCACCATTGCACAAAGGGCTATAATGTCTTTCCAAAGAGATTACTATATAAAATGTTTAGCTGTGAGTAATGTTGTACCAAACAGTGTGCTGTGAGTTTTCAAGACAGCTTTAAGACAAGATCCTGTTGAACATAGGGGTGAAAAAGAACTTTATTGTATTATTTGTGACAGAACAGAACACCATTGAAATAAGGTTAGCCGTGTCTACCCACTTGTTTCAATACACTTTGTCACAAATAATACAATAACTTTATCTCCATCTATTTGTTGTAAGACTCCATGTCATAGTAATAACTCCTTTGAGTCAAATGCATCTTTCCTTTCTTGTCAGATGCTTTGATAGCCTTTTACTCCAACCTCTGAACCATCATAGATGAGAATTCAATCCCCAGCTAGAAAATAATAATGATCATAACATCAGTTATTGTCAAAAGGAAGAAAAAGAGGTCAGGGAGAGAGCAGTCTCATTAGTTTTTTTCAATAAATGAATGACCACTCAACCTTGCATGGAAAGTTACTTACAAATACACTGGAACTACATTCTCCATAATCACATATGTAACCCAGAGATTGGGGGGGAGGTGGAAATCTCAGGCAAAGGATAACACAATAATGTAGTTAAAGGCATTTTAAATCAGTCAGCAGTTCTCTAGTCTGTGTTTTCCCTTTGGAACAAAAGAGATGTAGGCAATTATTTTAAATTAGGCTACATGGGGATATTATTTGTATAACCAAAATAGGTTTCTCTTTGTAATTAAGTTTAATGGACATTATTTGAAAGAAGAATCAAACTAGTTTTGAAAAAACCCAAGAACTGCCAAACTTCATAAAGCCTTTTTGTCTGAAACTCCATAAAGTAGTCTTTACTGGGTATTTTCAACTCTTTCATTAAGATACTGAAGTAACCATGAAGTATAGATAGTTCAATGAGGAGCAAGGGAAAGCATTAAGCTTGTGTTGTTCCTTCTCTTTTATATAAAAGAACCCAAGAATACATCTGCTAGATCAGGCCAAGGTCCATCATCGTCAATCAGATGTATATGGATGCTGACAAGCAGAGACATTTTTTTCTACTCCATTGTCCTCCATACCTAAGGATGTATCTCAAAACTAAAAACCTTGATGGATCAATCATCCATGAATTTATCAGATCTTTTTAAAGCCATCCAAGTTGGATGTCTATGGAGATTCTCAGTCATCCAAGTCATGGTTGTCACAAAGGTGTTTTTTCAAAAGGCAAATGAACTTTGTTTCCCCCCGAAGACATTTTGCTTCTCATCCAAGAAGCTTCTTCAGTTATATCACCAGAAGAAGAAAAGAAGCTTCTTGAAATGAGAAGTAAAATATCTTCAAGCAAAAACAAACTCCAGTTGGAATTCCACAATTAATTATCCGCTATTGTTAATCACCTTTGTTAAATAACCCCTAATGCTGGTATTATCAGAGTAGGAGAAACTTTTCTGCCTGTCTATTTTTTCCATGCCATGCTTCAGGGATTTTATTGACTCAGTCCAATTTTTAGAAATACTGGTCGGTTATACACATTGCAACTCAGCAAAACATCTTACATTTTTTTCCCTTGCTTGTCCAGAGAAAAAAAAGAAAGACTGGAGTGCATCTGATACAGATCAGATATTATATGTACAAAGCCAGAATCCTAATGGAATTGGATCTGGACTTTCAAAACAACAACTTCTCCAAGTACCGGATGTGAATTTACAGTATATTCTAGCTTTAATTGCATGGGAAAATGCTGAGATTTAAGCATCTAATGAAGAATTTACCTTCTGTTAATTCCCTTTTAATAGAACTTCCTGTGCATAATTCTAGTTGTTTTTAAATGAAAATATCTCCCAGCATTTGCATATGAACATATTTCTATTTAGTTTAGTAGGACCCCAGGCACAACATTGCATTATATCAACCCAATTCTAAGCAGACATGTGGCCCATAAGTTTAGAAATGTAGCTGATGCCTCTTAACTAATAAAGATTTTTAATTGTTTTAGCTATAATACTTTACCATTTTAGGGGTGGTTACAATTACCCTAAAAAACTAAAGACTCATGTTTTCATCAACCACCCACAAGTGGGATATCAAATCTTTCTCTTTAAGACTTCTGTTCTCTGATTAAACCAGCTTTTCTGAAAAAAATTATTATCAAAACTGCCATCCAGCTCAGAAGGCATTCTCTGTATGGTGGTGCATTTTTTTCTTTTGTGTCATTTCTCTAGAGTTTCAATTTACCATTTTTACTTATATATATATTTGTTTGTTTGGGACACTTTTAGAATGCCTGAGTCACATTCAACTGTGGTTCTCAAGTACATACGGTAATTCTATTTCATAAAATCAGTAAACTAATAAAACAATAATATTTAGAATACTATATTTATTGCAAAATTAATTTCACTCTCTTAGTCCAGTTTTCTGGAATAACTAGAGTTTGACAAATTTCCAGAAGGAGCCAGTCTTAATCCTCAGAATTTTTGTAGTTAGAACAGACTCCTGAATGTATACTTTTAACAACACTGTTTTGTTTTGTTTTGTTTCCCAAAGGTGCTTTTTCATGAGGCAACGTTTTAAGCTGAGCGCAAAGAAGCTTCTTGGATGATAAGAGAAACATTTTCAAAGAAAAACCAGAAAGTCCAGTTGCTTCTTGAAAAAGCACCTTTGGGACAACCATGACCTGGATGACTGAGAATCTCCATAGACATGTTTGTTCGTTTGTTTTAGGTCAAATTATTACAGCAGTTTAAAAGAAACATTGGCCATCTGCTGTTTAAACTATCTTTGAGCTTCTATTTCACCACCCCGAATTTCTTTTGGTAGATGGTTGGTGGATGATATAGATTTGATTCCTAAATAAATAAATTTTGAAGGGCTAGCATGAAAAATTATTGTCAGAACTAGTAGCTGCCTAATTTAGATATGAACCATGCCATGCATGACTTCGCACACCTTAACTGTGTCCATTCTCTGTTGCCTTTTTTGCAAAGATAAAGTGCCCTAGCTTTTTCTTGTAGATATTTTTGATCTTCCTGATCATTTTGTTTGGCCCTTTCTACGTTTTTTCCCCAGTCTGAACTCTTCCTTTGTAAGATTACTTGTGCATTAGCTCCATGCTCAATTCTTGAATCTGTAGGTGAGCTCCAATTATTATGTATTGATATATACACGTTTTTGAATGATGTGATGCTGTTTGCATCCTAAAATTATGTTTTCAAAATATATAGTGGTGAAATCCAAGTTTTTTTTACTACTGGTTCTGTGGGAATGGCTTGGTAGGGGAAGGATGCTGCAAAATCTCCATTCCCTCCCCACTCTCGGGCCAGCCAGAGGTGTCATTTGCTGGTTCTCTGAACTAATAAAAATTTCCGATACTGGTTCTCCATAACTTGTCAGAACCTGCTAGAATTCATCCCTGTATTCGGGGGGGGGGGAGCACACAAATATTGTATATTGGAAAAGAGGTATACATTTGGCATATAGCAGCAGGACCCTCAATCCAGAAGAATTGGCGCCAGGACATTTAGTCTATATGAAATTTGGGAACTGCCAGCAACCTTTTGGATGGGGTTCTTCAATTAGGACCTGCTTTTCTCTCCTTCCTATTTCATCATCTATCTTATATTGTTGTTATGGCTGCTTCTTTCTCTAGGAGAAAATCTGATTTTTTGATTTGAGGCCCAGTTTGTATTTCCTAATAAGCGGTATTGTAAATTCAACTGAAAGATATCAGGCACCTGAAATTCTCAGATGCACCTGACGTTACAAGGCGCTGACAACTGTAAGCTGCTAGAAAATGCTAACTGCAAAAACACATGGCAACCATGAAGGTTAACAATGAGTTCCAAGCAACCATTAACACTAAGCACTGGGAATTAACACTTTGTAGATAATGGTTTAGCTAAAATAGCAATTTAGCTACCGATTCTTAGGGCCTTTGTTTAATTAAAGGTTCCATTGTTTAGAGGAAGTCTGATCTAATTCTATCCACCCCTCATTATATATTTTAATATGTATATGAATTAATCCAATCAGTAAGGTTAACCTTTTCAATCACAATGATTGTAATGCCCTGTGGCATTGTTGCTAATTAACTGTAATATAACCAATTAAATGAAAAAATAATTTGCATAAATCTATAAAGAGGGCCTTGTAACCCACCATTCTCTAGGCTTCTGCTTCCTGACCTCCACTACTGAACCTGTCAATAAGTCAATTTTTGCTTCAATGTAATTGTGTCTTACTCTCCAGTTTAAACATACCCTGGAGGAAAAAGTTCTCCTTCATTTCCATTTCTCTCTTCTACTTGTAAAATCTTATGCTACTGAGCAGTAAAATGGAAGAGGGAGAAAAAGTTCTGAGACAGCAGACAATGTTAGAATTCACCTTAAAAAAAAGGCAGATTGTCACTTTGCTTGGTAGCTGACATTCTTCAATGTTGACAGAAGTGGTGGTCAATGATTCTGACAGAATGTTTCAACCCTCCTGGGAGAAGAATGGACAAGTGGCACATAAGTGACTGCAAATAGGGTAAATAATACATTTGCACAAATATGCTTTTTTAGGTTATGGAACGATTACTAACCTATGTAAAAACCATTGTAATGTAATACAAGCAAGAGAAGGGCTGAAGAATCTAACACAGAGCTGCCAAACTCCGGGGCCATGGGCTGGATGCGTCACGCACTGGCCACATCCATGCCTGGTTTAGCAAAGGGGGGAAAAGTCCCGCTATATCACATGACACTGCTGTGACAGCGTGAGTTTCACACCCCTGATCTATCATAAAGTTCCCAAAAGGAAGAAATCAAGCTTCTAACCCTTTTATGTATACTGAGAGCATATGCACCAAAGACAAATCCGTTGTGTGCCCAATCACACTTGGCCAATAAAGAATTCTATTCTATTCTATTCTATATCTTGCGGAGTATAAGCTTTTTATTCAGAAAATAAGTATTTGTGAACATGAAACCCAGCAATGCTGAGAAAAGTGATAGTTTCTATTGTTCTTGCTGCTTATGCCTTTCTTCTCTAAAATGTCACAGAAACAAAATATAAGGAACAAGTATAGAATGAGGAAAGTGATGTTTTTGCATTCTCTTTGCTAAGTCTTCTTTACAGGTAATGTGGGGACCTGAGGTCAAAGCTAAGTAGAGCAACACTATTAAAACTATTTTCACTGTAACTTCTACAGACATATTAGAAATCACAATATTCTATTGCAGAGTTCTCCAACTTTTCTGAGCTGGTGGCCCAGAGCAAGGGGGGGGAAGGAGAGGATGGTTTTGTGGGAGGAGTAGGTGTGTGCATGTGCACAAGAATCTGCTGCTTGTATGAGTGGGGCTGCAAACTGCTCACACACAGGGAGAAATAGAATGCTTTTAGGAACAGAGAAAACAAAAGACTTACATTTTATTACATGCTTGGGAACTTCCTTCCTTCCTCTCAATGAGTACATTTTGACTGATTTTTTGTTTTCTACCAGCACGGTTTTTTTGCAAGATAGTTCAACGTGTCTATTCTGATAACCTTAAATATTCAAAACAACCAACCCAAAATCCTGTTTACGTATTGAGCAATCGGGGAATTGGGGTGATAGAAAAGCTGGTTGGTTTGAAATGCCCAGAGAGATTGGTTTAAAACCACTCTATAATCCAGTGGAAATTTAGCCCTGGGTCCTCCTGGACTCAGTCTGGGATAATAATCATTACAGCTCACTTGTTGTCTAGAAATAATGAAAATATAGAGAAGATACTTGCATTTACTAACACTGTGAAAAATTGTGCCAAATTGAAGACCTGTTTAAAGGAGAGTCTTTGTTCATTGGGCCCACCATCCTTCATCTTTATTTGACCATTTTGTCATGTCCCTACTTTCTTTTCTGTCTCTTCCTCTATATATATTATTGGATTAAACCTCAATAAGCTTTCTGGACAGACTTCTACACAGTGGCAAGGCTGCAAATATATTCTAGAATAAAGCTGTTTTGGAAAAGCATTACGAGGGATTCTAATGATAATTGCCCAGCCAACTTGTCAAGAACAATACATTTGCTAATTATGACTTAAGATAAAATGCTGATTAAAAACATTAACCACGATGATGAAGGCAAAGGTGTTATTCATTGTAATTCTGATTTTCTGAAACTGAAGAATATTGCTGTCAGGATAACATTTGCAACAGCGACGAATATCTAGACATTTGTAAACTATTTTTTTTTTCTAATCAGAACCAATAAATGTAAGACACCATTCTTATCACCACAAGCAACTAAACAACTGAACAGGGAGTGATTTGTACATCAGTAGAAAGCTAAGACAATTCTGTGCAACATTAGCTAGATTATGCATGCAATTGCACATTAGCTAGGTATGCAAAAAGCCTGTTTCCATTATTCTTCCTTGGATTTTAAAATAGGTTGCTTTCCTTTATTCATCACAGAAGTCTTTTCATTTCATTTTATTTCTTAGAATAAGCATACAGTAATATGACGGTAGGATTTTATTTTACGAAAATGATTACATTGTGGGGGGAAAAATGTGAACAACTTTTATGTTCTTTCATTTAGGAAGCTCCAGGTGTTGTAGTACAATGATGTATTGTTATTACGGTAATGTCTTGGATCCAAAGAAGCTTGAACAGAATTCATGCAATTGATTTCCACCATGTTATTCACTTTACAGCCTACTTGTCCCTCATAGGTGTTTTAGAAGCCTACAAGAACTATCACTTAGGAATCGGAGGGCTAACCTGTTTCTTAAAAGCTCTCTTAACTGTTCTTTATAATTAGGATTCCACCTTGTCCTTTTTCAAAAATCCTGAATATCAGAGTATCTTTCAAAATGATATGGGAGAGAAGAAGACAAATTGCAGGCTGTGACCACACACACACACACGACATTCCTGAAATTATTGGCACATATATATGTGTATGTGTGTGTGTGTGCCATTCTTAGATTTACCTAGTTAGATACAAGATTGACAGTTATTACCATTTTGACAGTTGCTTCCTAGTGCCAGTAGCAAAGACAAGTCTACTTCTATCAGTGTATAATTTTAAAAAGAAAGAAAGATGAATATATGAAAATGATGTGAAAATTCTCTGGGCATACAGTAAAAGTGATATTCTGTACTTTTCAGAGGTTATTGACAATAGAATTTTTGATACACTTGGTAAAAAGAGATAGTGATAGAATGGAAAAGATTATGTTCTTAAGATGTACTTTAGATAGCAGTTTCCCCAAGAATTATCAATTTCTCTGCAAAGAGAAGAAAAAAAACCAACTGAAGCCAAAACTTTTTCTGTAGGATCACCTTTTTAAATGAAAATATATTCTTAAAATATAATGCATTTATATTCTGAAAGGATAGTAAAGAAGTATAAGATTAAATATATTAAGAAACAGAAATACAAATAATTTACTCAAAGAGTAGTTCATTACATAAAACTGATTATGGGTTTTTGTATTGGACATTGCAGGTAAATGATAATGTGATACTAGTCTTAAGGGAACAACTGCAACAAAGGACTCACCTTGGATTTCTAGTTTCAAACTTGGAGAAGATACGTAAAGTTCCTATATCCCTACATTAATTTCAGTTGGATTACCATTTTTGCAGTTCTGTGGAACTTTTGACAGTGTGTTATTTTCCTGGGGACTCAATAAGTAAACCAATGGGAAAGCTTTGCCTGACCAATAAATAAATATATAAATAAATAATCACAAAAAACTCCCAAATTGACACACACACACACACACTTTCACCAAACATGTTATTATATGATCTCTACATTCCTATGCCATTCTGAGATTTGGGGGGTGGGGGTGGAATGAAGCTGGATCTCAATGAAAGTGGGTCCAAGCCAAGGAAAAAGTTCACATCTAATCTTCTGTGACTCCGATCACAGATTATTTTTTCTATTTTAATTGTAATTTGGTTTAACTGACATGAAAATATCACGTACTTGTTTGTTTTAATACAGTCATGAGCATTAGAGCCAACAATATCGAGACAAAATCAAAAAATATTATTCTCCCACATTCTATTCTATTCTATTTCCTGGTTTGCTGCCTGGTTTTTTATGTGCTACAGATCATATGAAGAGGAAGGAAATACAGAGAAAAAGGATTTATCTTTATGCTATGCTCCACACCTGTCCTACAGTTATTGTATGTTGCCCTAAAACCTTTGGTGAAGTTCTCAAAGCTCCTTGCAAAGTTGTAACCCAATTTCCATTGTTAACATGACAGAAGGAGAAAGAGCATCAATTTACTGGTATCTGGCATACATTTAGAATAGAATAGAATAGAATAGAATAGAATAGAATAGAATAGAATAACAGAGTTGGAAGGGACCTTGGAGGTCTT
>JANHFT010008660.1:197622-207709 GCA_032467955.1 Pseudoxenodon macrops
GGCCAGGGACATCTGGGAGGTGTGTGCTGGAGCCTGAATCAGCCTCCACAGACATCAGTGAGGCAGATGAACAGCTGGAGCCTGTTCCCAGTGTGGGCATGTGCAGAATTTCCAGACAAAAGAAACAGCTAAGCAACAAGGGTCGACTTGGGAGTAAAGCTACAGGTGGACAATGAATGGCCCTCCCATAGGGAATAAAAGAGGAGCAAAGGGGGAAGGGTGTTTGCAGGAGACAATTAGTTCATTCCTGCATTCTTGCCAAGTATTGTGGCATCTGAAAGATATCAGCCTAGCCACTCTCCAAACCTGATAAAGGTCGATGATTGTGAACTATCTTGAAAGACTGTGGGAGAACAAAGACTTTGCTGGAGAGGAATTCATTGTAAATTAAATAAAAGGGGTTTATTGGGACGAGGACTCGGCTCTGTGCTTCTGGGGAAGCCTAGATCAGAACAAAATCATACTTAGCATACCTTGTTTACCACGTTCTTTTTGTAAAAAAAAAAATCATATTTCTTTAACTTATCCACTGGTTACATCATTCTCCAATTTAAAATCCTTAATAAATGCTGTATTCTTATATGCAGTCATCAGTATTAAAGCAAAATAAACACCCAACCATAATAATACCACAAAATCTAAAGTGCAACATTTTCCCTAAATCTTTTTTTCTTTTCAAAATACAGTCCAAATCTTTTCCCCTCCCAGTATTCCTACCTATTTCGCTTTTAATGTATATGTAGAGAATATTTAGATACAGGGTTTTATCTGAGTTGAAACACCTGGTAAAACCTAGCAAACAAGGACATTCCCGTCATATTATTCTAGGACATTGTGAATTAGGTCAGATTATTTTGGAATTGCAATAAGGTGGCCAGCTGGGAGATGATTATAAGCAAATGCAGAGAGTTGAGCTGAAATATTCTGGGGGTCCCGAGAACCTTTGATGTGTTTAGCCATGTAATAAACCATTTGCTCATAATGCCATAAAATTGAACATTTAACTGTTCAAACGATAAACCATTCTTCTGCATTAAGCAACTCAACGTTTTGTAAACTCCTGCTGTGACTTGCCTGTCACTTCTCTTTGCTGTCCAGGTATCTCCTCAAGGGGAAATGGCAGAATTTAGTGTATAAAGACAGTTGAAAGGGCCATTATCACTCTTCCCTTTCTTCCACCACCCCCTTCCTTCTGTGCAGTGCCCCTTTGTCAGGCTATGTGAAGCATCCTGGAATGCTCACTACATCTCGCTTATTAGGTATATTTGAAGTATTTAGCTAAAGTGCCTGGGTTATCTCCTTGACTGATGAAAAGACGATTTGATTACTAGGTTTTTGTCTATATTAGGATACAATACGAAATGAATACATCACTGTATTAATTTACACATTTTGGGTAATAAACCATATTTCACAAAATAAGGCAAGCTATCAATAACTCCATTGAAAAAACCAACCCAGAATGATTAAACTTTCATCACTGAAGAGAAGTGGAAGTCTAAACAATCATGTGGAAATATTCCAGTCATTTAACCATGAAAGTTTTATTCCACAGTGGATCTCATGGGCAGGTTCTAGAATCAACGTTTTGTACTGACGTTTTGTCAGTTTATCGGTCCATTCTTCCAATGTAGGTATTTGTAAGTCCTTTTACCATTGTGCATATAAGAGTCTCACCGCTGTTATATATAAAACAAAGTTATATGAGATATTTCAATCTATTTGTTCGTTAACTGCCCCTTCCAATAACCTCTGGTTTCCATTGTAAATTTATCTTTAAAAACTTATGATCAAAATGCATATCTGGTCCTAATATTTTCTAGCTTTATTGTATACCATCAAAGATGAAAAAATACCTTCAAAATGATTACATTTCCAACAAATATTTGAAATTCCATTATACATTTTTGATCATTTATCTGGTGTCAAATACCAGCAATGCATCTTTTTATAAAAAATATCTTTAAGCTTATAATTCAACAAGAATTTCAACCTTTTCTTTCGCATATTTCATATTGGTCCAATGGTATATTATATCCAAAATATTTTGCCCATACAGTCTTTAACTTGTTCCTCCTCTGTCTGTTTCCATTTTCAATAAAAGTATATACACCTTAGCAATTATACGGTCATCATTTGTACACATTTCTACATCAACTTCAGTCTTACCATTTTCAAAGTCATAGTTCTTTTCAAATTTAGATCTTTCCATCAGCTGAGCATTATAAAATATATGACCTTGCAATTCCAGATTTTCTCTTTTTAACTTAAGATCTCCTTAAGAGAAAGACAGAACATCAGAATAACAAAGCACCACCTTCTAGAATCTAGTTCAAAAGGTAAAGATCCAAAAGTTTTTGCAGAGTGCAAACATTCTGAAGATGTAACCTGGTTGCAGTCTAATTTGGAATTATAAACCTCTCACATAAAGGAGGGGCACAATCATTTGAGAGAAAGAAACATTAGGCTTCCCAGTGCAATCGTTGTTTTTTTTAACAAGGCATTTGATGAACGCAAATGGCAGTAATATCATAAATCAAAATCTATAGTTCTATTTTGATCATAACCCCAAACGTGTGATACATACCTTAGGAAACCTCAAATATTGTCAATTTTCACTTTATGTTTAAAATATCAATGCTATAAAACTAATAGCAGTTACTAGCATGGACATCTTAATATTATATTGGTCCAACAAATGCATTCAACACACTGAGCAATAAAATAACTTTCCTTATTTCAGATGTTCAGTTTATTCTATTGCTATTACTGGACTGAACTGAGCTAACTCACTAGCTCCTTGTATGACAAAACGAAATGGATAGCCATTGGTCTTAGTGAGAAAGAGACCCAGGTTAAATATTGTGTTATTAGAGGGTATACAATCAGCCCTGGCATAATTTTCAGGCAATGAAAGTTTCTGGTTTGACACACTGTGGGAAGCTGAGCCATTCATCCAGTCAAAAATGGTATCCTGCTGTGAATGCCCATTACCAAGGAAAAGTATCAGTTCTACAACACACAACAACAGTGCAAAAATGAAGATCTCCTGCTTCCCTTGTCAGCTGTCCTACTGTATGGATTGGCCAAAATTACCCAGTTAAATAGAATTTTAGCAACTATCAAACAATGAAGGAGCAGAATAAGTAATTGACACTGTCCATTCTCTATCTTAAGTGGCACCCGGAACAAACTTCAGTGTGGTATGGTTAGCTGAGGAGGCTCACCGGAGATCTATTTTCTATCTCAGCAGGATGAAGTAGCCAGCTATGAATCAGAAGGTGAAGACATACATAGCAATTTTAGAAGCTGATGCTGATCTGACTGAACTTCACTGCCTACTTAATATCTTTGTCTCTCTAGACTTCTACAAGTTAGAAATGGCAGCAAGCTGTGCACAGACCTGATTTTGAAGGCAGGAAAGCTATCCTAGTCCATTCTTCAAATTGCATCTCAACAATATTTTTATGTCTTCTCACAAATGAAAGAATAAATGAAAGATTGTGTGGATGATTCATTTAAATAATTAAGAATGGTGTTCCATAACATATAGATGAAGAATTATATTGACTGAAGTGTTCAGTTCATTGCCTGGTGGAAGTAATCTATAAATGATCTTAATCATTAATTTTGAAATTCAGTCTAACATTCCAGGTTCAAAGCTAGGTAAGGCTAATATTTTTTGCCTTCCTTGATCACCATCCTAATTATTCAGCAATCAGACACTGAATTAAACATGAGTTTCATAATGCAATTACATGAAAAGCTATACTTATTAAAACAAATAATATAAATACAACACAAATATAGAACATGGGGACAGCACATAAGAATCTAGTGCTCTATATTGTCCTCAAGACTTTTGGTGCTCTCCTAGCCTAATTCTCAAGTATCTTTCATTTTTGGTATCGGAGTATAATATACATATGATTTAAGACTTGGAGAAAATGGACAAAAGTAAGAAAGCTGTTTACAATTAATGTGTAACCTTCTGTGGACATGATCCCTTTCTGCTTTAATCAACCCACTTAATATTTTGTCTTGCCCATAGACAATCCATGAGACTCCCACAATGATCCCTATGAGCCTAAACTATACTACTTGTGAGGATTTTTCTCCCAAGCCTATAGCAACAATTTAAAGTAATGTTTCTTGAGTAAATAACATAAAACTTGGAATATGAACTATCCTTTCAAAGCTACTATACTTTCTAATAACCACAGCTCATTTAGTAATTCCAAAGCATGCCTTCTCAGATTAAATAACCCTTTGAATGTTTCCATAATTCTTGTCAATTCTTGTCAATACCCCTATTCTATTTCTTCCATATGTTCCTTTTGGTGCAGTATTCCAAGCTGAAATATAAAGTTTAGTATGGTAGAACGGGAATATTATAAATATGTGACTTTCAATCATATTAGCCATGATTAATTCATTAGATTAATTTAAAGTGAAAGAGCAATCCAATTAAGGTTTGGTCCTAGCCATATCCATTCTTGGGAGTGTGGTCTCTAGTAGGCCACTCAAAGATCAATTCAAAAGGACAGTGGTTTGGCAAAGAGTTCATATTAATTGGAATAATTGACCATTCCTTGAATTCTTCTGAAGGAATTTGCTATGGAAGAAGCTTCAGAAAGAAAGAAAAAACTTTCCTCATGAAAAGAAATGAGGTTATATTATGTTTTCAGATCATTTTGAATTTTAAAAAATGGGTCATACACATGACATTATTCTTTTCCTGCCACAGGCAGGGTTACAACATTAACCTTACCATATAATTATTCTTTTTTGAAGTAACTAAGGAACTTTGGGAATTTAGGGGTGCAGAAATATCTGTCACTGTATTTCAATCATACATACATACATGCACAGTAGTTAATATCCAATAAAGAAGTGGCATAAATATTCACATTTACATACAACAATATATAATTTGCTAGTTTTCTTCTAGAAGATTCTTCCTGGGAAGTGTAGATTCTTGGCTGATTTTAGCTATACAGTAGTACCTGAGTTTAATAGGTCATTAGGGTGGGGTGTCTATTAAATCCAATTTAAGATCATTGATGTAATTTATGTCATTTGCCTAATTACATGATTGCTGTTTTTACATCATTTGCAGCAACTGCTACCATTTGCCTCATGAAAACAGCATCAAGTAATTCCAACGACCTAATAACATCACTCTGAAAATTATGTTAATGGACTAAATTAAGCAAATTATGTCAAATGTCCAAGCTACTTTTGAATTAACATCCTTTGTCCATTATTTGAAAGTGAAATGCAAAATAACGTTTTGTCCATCACATCCAAGGTGGATGGAAAGTTAGAAAATCAAGATTGCATTGTAATGAATATAAGACCAAATTAATTATGCTGCCTATATGTGTAGGCACAGCTTTTATTTTCTGCTGCAGACTAATGTTCCTCCCTTTCTGTATGTTTATCAAATGGCAACAAGGAGGCTACCATAACCTTTTACAAATAGAGGTGGCTGTTTCTTTTCCTTCTCTTTCTCTTCTTCTCCCCTCTCTCCCTCCTCCTTTGTCTGAGTCAGTTTTGACTAGGCCCTGAAATTTTCTTGACAAGATTTCAAAAGTGATTTGCCATTGTCTGTTTCTCTCATTGGCTAAGGGAGAGGGACTGGCCCAGGTTCACCCACCTGATTTTGTACCCAAGGCAAAACTAAAACTCATGGTCTCCTGGTTTCTAGCCTGATACATTAATCATTGCATCCAGCTGGTTCTCTGTTTATCTTCTTATCATATCATTTAATAAATGTTATATTTTTAAAACATAGTTACATTTCTTCCACCTTTTTTTCGTGATTCATCATTTAAGGGACGTTTTTGCTTTATCTAATGTTTGTTAGATTAATTTTTTCGTAAACCTTTCTGTCAAGGCTACCATTTCATGTAGCAATAGCACTTAGACTTATATACCGCTTCACAGTGCTTTACAGCCCTCTCTAAGCAGTTTACAGGGTCAGCATATTGCTCCCAACAATCTGGGTCCTCATTTTACCAACTTCTGAAGGATGGAAAACTGAGTCAATCTTGTGCCTGGTGAGAATTGAACTGCAGAACTGCTGGCAGCCAGCAGTCAGCAGAAAGAGCCTGCAATGCTGCATTCTAACCACTGCGCTACTATGGCTCTTAGGTAAAGATAAAGGTTCCCCTTGCACATATTTGCTAATCGTTCCCAACTCTAGGGGGTGGTTCTTATCTCCATTTCAAAGCTGAAGAGCCAGCCCTGTCCAAAGACATCTTCATGGGCATGTGTTCAGCATTACTAAAAACCAAAGGTGCACGGAACACTGTTACCTTCCCACCAAAGGTGATCCCTATTTTTCTACTTGCATTTTTTATGTGCTTTCAAACTGCTAGGTCGGCAGAAGCTGGGATAAGTAACGGGAGCTCACGCCATTATGCGGCACTAGGGATTCGAACCGCTAAACTGCTGACCTTTCAATAGACAAGTTCAGTGTCTCAGCCACTGAGCCACCACATCCCTATGGCTATAAGAGCCTATGGCTCTTGTGTATATCCTTTTATTTCTTCCATTTAAAAGCTGAGATATTGGATATTCACTAATGTGTGGCAGCAGTTATAGATGAGAATAAACTCATCTATAAGACCTGTTGCTATCCATCCTAGCAAAGAATAGATGAGCAAAACTATCTATTGACTTATCCATGTATGTAATTAAGAATTTGTGGGCACAGCAACCAAGTGTCAGCATAAGTCCTTCAGAAAGTGTTCAGCAACTGAAACTTGCATATTCCACCAAAACCAATATTCCCTTCAATTTGTATTTAATACCAACTAGGTACACTTCAGTTCTCTCTGTAAAATGCTGTAGACTAGAGCAGAAGTACAGAGAAGCAGGCCAATAACCTTGGAAAGATAATAGACAAGCAAAGAAACTAAGTTCATTTTAATTTATAGCAACTCTTTATGGCCATTACACAGAGCAAATCTGGGATTATTATTACCAAATGCTAAACAGTTTTAAGAATATTCTATTTATGTAATAATTGCATTTGCTATTAATAGTTTAGTTTGGAGGGTGAAATGTAGATATTTGGATTTATTTATTTTTGCATTTTAACATCATTCCTTGTTTTCATGTTATTCAGGCAAAATTTGATAGTCCATTTCCATAATAAAGGAGAAAATAAACTATTTGGTACAAATATCCAAATCTTGAAAAGACTGCTTTGCTCCAAGGAAGTTCAAGGAATATATGCCTTTGGAAAGATTTCTTCCAAATATTGTAACACTGCCTGTGGTTCTTTGCTCAGCAATATGCCTTGTCTGAATACCCAGAACACATGTGTAATACTTGGACAAAAGTCACTTCATTGAAATAAGGAACTTAATAAAATTAGAATGAGCTCATCCCATCTCTTTGCTGCTTTCAAAGCAGAATAAGAAATCTCAACAACATATATTTCCTTGGTGAGGTAGATCAAAGTCATCCATACTGATCTAATATGATCTTTTTCTCTGACCAGTAAGATCATCATCAGCTTAAAGAAGTGACTTTTTATTTTTATGGGTAAAATAAGAATTTAGAATCAATAACAATATTTCTACAAGGAAATAAACCAAGTAATTTACATTAACCTTAAAATAGCTTAGACCCATGATGGCAAACCTATGGCACTCATGCACACACATGCCAGGTACATGGAGCCATGTTGCCTGGCATGTGTGGTGGTGGTGGTTCCTCTTCCCGGTTTCTGGTGCGCATGCACACGTGATGATCAACTGGCCTTTGTGCAGTGCCGGAAACTGGAAAAGCTGGTCTTCCATTTTCCAGGGTGAGTATTCATGCCAATCAGCTGATTATCACACACGCATGCATGCCAGTAACCAGAAGAGTAGCTGGCCGGCACACATACACACGCTGGAAACCAAAAGTTCATTTTTCACTGCACACATGCTCCCTGGGCAGTCCCTCTTCTGGGTTGGAGCTAAGATGAGGATGCACATGCATTTACACCCTCCCTTTTTGGTGCCAAAA
Organism: Pseudoxenodon macrops; assembly: GCA_032467955.1. Lineage (NCBI taxonomy): Eukaryota > Metazoa > Chordata > Lepidosauria > Squamata > Pseudoxenodontidae > Pseudoxenodon > Pseudoxenodon macrops. The sequence goes on from JANHFT010008660.1 coordinate 205,648, forward strand.
AGGTTCACCATCACTTTAGACAATATATAAATCTAATCTAGAGAATAACTTTTAAGTTATCTTATCATAGTTGGACTTGTTTTAAACTTATCTGTGCAGAATATATATAAAACTAGAATGATACAGTAACTAAACTCTCTGATTTTGCCAGTGCTCAAAATTCATTTTCTCCCCCAGTCCTAGTTCATGTTAAGACTAATTAATTGATGATTGGCCCTTTCTTTCTTTCTTTCTTTCTTTCTTTCTTTCTTTCTTTCTTTCTTTCTTTTTTCCCCTTCCTTCCTTCCTATAAGTTATGACTCAAAGCATGCTAATATTTCCCTTTTTTATTAGCAGCTCTACTGAGTTATGTTAATATATACCTCACTCCTTAAGGAAGAGGGAGACAGCAAACTAATTTAAATACTTTTCTGCCTATAATGAAAAAAGGGGGCAAATGATTGAGGGATTTCAGCTCAGTGTAACTTTTAAAAGAGGTTGTTTATGAGGCTTTCAATTTTAAAAAAAAGCATCTGGTGAAGAGAATATCTATTGATAAAGCCTTACTAGCAAGTCTTCCAGAAAGGTTTCACATTATAAACAATGAGTGCATCCTATTGGTTTTAGTGATTGCCAAAACAGAAAATATAGCTACACATGTAGAAATGTCTGATATACAGATGAACAAGTTTTCAATTGTGTTGCTTCCATGCATTTTTAAAAGCCAAACAAGTTCATAAATGCATGTGGTCATATTCATTCTTAGGGTCTTTTATGATTCTAGTCCTTTTTCAGTGACTTTAATATGGAGCATACAATGATATGCTTGTCCAGAATAACCACCTTTAAAGACGTAATGCACATTTAGATAGCCATAAGATATTCTTCATTGAATGAAGTCATTACAGAACATCTACAAGTTATTAATGTTTTAGCAAAATAGGATAAAATGTGCAAATAGAAGCACCCCCTCTGAAAAACTAACTTCTGAAATAGACAGAATTTTCTATGCAAAGTTTCAATCTGTTTTTAATGATCCCATCTGAGTTTGTTGCTGTTTTCTTCTATGTTTTGTTACACATTATGTGGCTTTCTTACATGAGCACGCCGGTACATGAAAAGTATTGCAGTTGAATTTGAAGACAATTAAATGTTGGGGTTGACTAGATGAACACAAACCAAAGCCTTAGATCACTTGTACTTTCCTTTTTTGTAAGATCCTCAAAGCAACCCACTTTCATATTGCTACCAAGGCAACTACATCATCAAGACTTCCTTTCGTTGAAATCATCAAGCTCATAGACTGAACCTTTTTAACATATACTTCTTCAAACATGAATTACTTGGAGTCTGAAGATCGGATATAGATTGGATGCATGGATGCATGGGACCATGAATACCAACCTTACTGTCAAACATCCTCAGATATTCCAGTCCCATCTTCTTTTTCCCTACCTTTGCAGCATTGAGCAAGAAGGTCTGATGGGAGAATTTCATATTTCTTGAACAGAAGTGCAAACTCTACATAATTGTGCCTTATTACGTGAATTCCTTGCATTCAAATAGCACAAACATAAATTAATCCGCTTTATACCTTCACACTCAAGATAAGAAATTAAAAAGGGAATTTTGGTTGTAATCAGTGCCTAAATCCAAAGACTATCTCTATGTACTGTTGCTTTTTGTTCAGGTAGGATATCTGAATATGTTTCTATACATAGTGGAGCACATTTAAATATTAATAATTCTATAGTAGTCATCAGTATTTAATACGTCATCATAGTTTCAGGGGGTATCCATACTAACAATTAATGCAGATTCATTTTTATTAGATTTTGGTGGTACTATTGCTATTCTTGTAATTACAGACGAATATACCAAGATATTTCCTGGCAATCCAAGGATAGCCATAAAATGTCTAAATCACATTGTATGGTGTATTATCATTATATCTTTCATCATTTATGATCAACATATGCTTTTAGTCATTACCTTTTTGAATGGTGTTGTCAGCATTCCAAATATCATCCCTGAACAGATCAGACTCCAAGGCAAAGCATTCCTCAAAGTTCCAATTTATTAG
>JANHFT010008660.1:213943-229157 GCA_032467955.1 Pseudoxenodon macrops
AAAGCACGCCCACCCAGTCACCTGACCTCCAAGCCACACCCACAAAATAAGCCACACCCACAGAACCGGTAGGGAAAGTTTTTAGATTTCACCCCTGCCGCAGATACATTTAGAACGTACACTTCATACTCCTTGGAAGCAGAGACACCTCTTACAAGCCCCAATGCTATTGAAATCACAAAATATCAATATAGCGTGAACATGTGCATGACTCTTATGGTTTGTGTGATGGCTTCATGTTACTAGAGGTATAATTTGAACTTCCTAGCCAATGGCCATGTGGCCAGATCAAACATTTGTCCGTGATGTAATTGCTATCAAAAATCATTTCCCTATGTTGGATAGATCATGTCAAAGCAAGAGGAATTGACTTTCCCGTCCTATTCAATTAGATCTCATTAGTAGCATCTCTCTCTGAAAGCCAGGTACTTCCCTCCATTCCAATTAGAGATGTACTGGTGCTAAAAATAAAAAAAAATAGTTTAAGTTCACATGTAATAAAATTTTTGCCCGAGTGAAGTTGCACAGGGATTACTCTGACTTTAAAAATATATATATATTAAAGTAGGAAAGGGATTTATTTCAGCTTTGTTTAACCTTTAAAGGGCTTGACACTCTTTCAGAAGTTCTGGTTTCTTTGCACAGAGGCATCTTTGGTTCTCCGGCACTTCCTATAATGGCTGTATGAAGAACCAATTTTTTCTGTCATCTGGTCATTCCAGCAAGTGCTGGAAAAGGACAGAAGCCTGCGTGAAGAAGTGCTGCTACAATTACACAGGGCTTTTCAAATGTTAAACAAAGCTAGAAAAGATCCTTGGCTAAAATTTACACATTTTTCTAACAAAACAAAACAAAACTTATTTCACCAATCTCACTTTTGATTGATTGATCAATTGATTAATTGGCTTCCTGAAAATTAGTTGAAGTTTTTTTTTTTTGTGGCTAGCATTCACCCAATTATATAACTCTCATCCTCTCGTGCTATTCTGGTGTCCTTTGTGGCAAAACATTTTCATATTTTGTGATTTGTTTAAGAGGTCATTTGCATTTATTCAGGAAAAACTCAGATGCTGTATACAACAATGGGAATGCCATACAAACTGTGCTCTGGAGCACAGTTATGATCAATCATTGCTCTGAAATTATAATGTAGCCTTCTGTTACTTCATTCTCTCTTCATTTTTGGCCAGCAATCATTTGAACTTCTGCTCTAACAGTAAATGTAGTTGTGTTTATTTTTTGCAGTTTTGCTTGTAATCCCATAGATGATATTCTACAACTAGATCTAAAAGACATTTACAGTTATTAACATTCTGAACAGCTGGACTCTTAAAAGCTGTTACCATTTCTCTCAGAAGTATAAAAAATACAAAATTGGATATATTTATAAAGTGAAGAAAGGTTGATGATAACTAGGCCTGTTTTTATGCAGGAGAATCTCAGGCTGATCACAACCAAGTATTTCTGCTCCAAAACGTTTTGGCAGAGTCAGAAATGAAGCGATTCCTTCTCTGGATACATAAATGAGAGGCAGCTTGTAAAAGAAAAACACAAATATAGCATCAAAGATAAAGGCTGTAGTCCTAAATACAAGTTATTGGGGAATAAGTGTGGAGATTACTGCCATGTAAACTTCCATAGAAATGTAAACTCCCATAGAAATGTCCTAATCATCATTTTGAAATTTGGCAGAGATCATTTCTATTGTTAGTGAAGGCAAAAATGTCATCATACAAGATAATATTGTTTTTGTTTAAAACTTCCTATTAGCCAATTGATACAGTGCAAGTATGCTTCCTTTTCTTCACAATGCTTCAACTCTTATTTGAAAATCACAAAGGAAAAGAAGGATACTAATGTATCTACCAAGCATATCTAACTGGAATGAAAAATAATATTTTTTTTGAAATTTATACAATAATGGTAACAAGACATGAAATGGGGAGATGAACCATGAATGCTTAGATCTGGCATTTTCTTTTGTAAACAGACAGACAGACAGAACAGATCCCATCATGGAAAAACCACAGAATGTCATGCCGCCGTGGGAGTCTGAATCCGTGGAGGAGAATGCGCCAGAGTGGGGCCAATGGAGGTTGAGGAGGAGGCTTTGTTGGAGTAATACAGGGGGGAGCAGGACCAGGCAGCCCTGGGTTCCTCAGGCTTGGAACAGCTTGCCAGCAGGGAGGAAAAGGGACAGGATGACTGAGAGAGAGCAGGCAGTGGAAATGAAGAGCAATGGAGCTCAGACAAGCACCGTCCCCTCCTGGTTCCCTAGCACGGAGAGTGGACAGGAGGTTGAAACAATGTAGACTGACCCAAAGACTCAGGCAGAGAGGGCCCCACTCATCTTCATATGGCACACCTGGAGACTGAGACTTAAAGAGATGCTGTGGGGATGGGTATTTGTCAGGAACAAATGCTGAATTTGTGGAGTTTGGTGAGCCACTGACGATGTCTGGAGTTTGCAGAACTTCTTGCCTTTTTCCTTGCTTCATAGACTTTGTCTTTTTCCTGATAGCATGGACTCTTCGCCTTATTCCTTGCTTTATGGACTTTGTCCTATTCCTTGCTTCATGGACTCACTGCTTTGAAGCCGCTGTGTTAGCAGTGTTTTGCTGGACTCCTTGCAGCCAGAGGATGGTGTGTGCGTGTGTGCGTGTGCGTGCGTGCGTGCATGCAAACAGTTTGCTCCAGGATGTGCCAGAAATGTGGGAGCATTTGGGGGAAAGTTGGAACAATAAAAGGAAGTTTTGAACTATCAAAACTAGCTGTGTTGCCTTCATGCCTGGTCCTGGGTCATCACACAGAAGTAGTGGAGTATTTTGACTGGTAAAAAAGAAGAACAGGTCTTTAACAGTATTATCAACCCACATATATTTCATAAGAATTAAGAGTTGCTGATGTTATGAATCACAGCTACAGGAAAATTAGAAATTCTTGAATGGAACTTTTTTCAGGGAGTGCTTTTTACCGAGGTGGAAAATATTTGATTAAGCTCTAAGATCTAGGCTAAAAATTCTTCCCAACAAGGTTGGAAATTGTTTGGTTCTGTAGCTGTTTCTGAATTGCAAGTACCATCCCTTTGCATTTGTTACACCACCTAGGATTGTTGGAGTTTTAATTCAGAAATTAAAAGATGTCCACCTTCACCTAGTGCAGTGGTTCCAAAACAGGGGGTGCTTGACGATATACCACAGGCTGCGAAAATTTGGGTTTAGAGTTTCAAAATTATAATGTATGTGCATAATTATATGCATATAATTATTTCTGGGTTTTAAAATAAAAACTGGATAAGGAGATTTATGATGTAAAAAAAAAAAACCAGAGAAAGAATGGGCTAACCTGACCCATTTAAATGTTAAAGTTGAATGAATTTTGTATTGAAGAAATGGACATTTCTTCAAAATTAATGTACTGAGGATCAGAACAAATATATGACCCCAAGAAAACCTTATAGGAAATAAAGTTTTCTTTGGAAAGGTGGAACAAACCCATTATTGTATCCTACAGCTGATACAAATGTAAACATATATTTCCTGTGATATCAGTGTTCAGTAATGACCATGTACTGTCAAAAGGTGAGATTATAATTTTATTGTGTAATTTACTGTACCAAAAAAGTTGTAAGTCACTGCTTTTTTCTCCCCCTTTCCTCTTCCTCATTCCCATTCTCCTTTCCTTTCCTCCTTACCCTCTTTCCTATTGTCCTTATTTTCATTTGTATTTTATATTAAGAAAAGCAATTCAATAAAAAGTGATAAAAATCGCACTGTAACAAAGCCAATCTTCCAGAGAGCTTGGGAATTTCTCACGTAACTTGGCAATATTCTCTTGTCTTGTTTTTCCATTCCTTGTGTAATGTACTTTGTGAAAGTGTCAAATCAAATTTATAGACAAAGAACATGTTTCCCTTGTTTTTGTTTTTAATAAATCTTTCTGCATGTATCCCCTGTACTAAATGGGCATGCACTATTGCAGCACAAAAAAAATACCCCTATGACATGACATGCAAACAGATGAAATTTTTTTCAACCAAATTAATATGCACACTTGGCAGTCATTAAAAACTAATTTTCACATTTGCGTTTAAGAGAAAAGAAAAATAGTAACTCATTCCTTTGATTTCTCATTATTCTATAAATGTACAATTTACTCTGTTTCTTGTAATCCTTTACTGCAGTAGTTTCAAACAGGCAAACAGGGTTTGAAATGAACTGTTTTACTTTACTAACAAGCAAACGGTACAGTGGTATCTCGGTATTCACCTGCTTCAGAACTCGTTGAATTAGCTACTCCATACATTTTGATGTGAAAATCTTATTCTGGTATTCATAGTTTCTTTGGTATTCGGCGCACTGCAAAAGGAAGGTGGGGAATAGTCACAGAGGATTGATAGGAAGTCAGCCATGCTGGGAAGGTCGCTATCATAGGATAAAGGACAGGCAGAATGTTTTTCACAGCCAAAACAAAGGAACACATGGTAAGTCGCCTGGTTTGTTTGGCACTCATAGTTTTTAGTTCCCATCATGCCTCCCAGAACCAATCGAGTAACAAGTTACCGCTGTAAAAGTGTGTGAATAGTAGTTTTTTAGAAATTGAAATTAGGCTCCCTTTAACAACATTTCAGTTCAAAAATCTTTGTTTCATTACTAACTCTCTTTTTTTTTACACCTGAAGGTAAATATAAATAATGATTCAGTTTCAAGTATAAGTTGTCCTTATTTTACAACCATTTGTTTAGTGACTGTCCAAAGTTTATAATCAGAGGTGGGTTCCTACCAGTTCAGACTGGTTCTATAGAGTAGGTAGTAAGCTGCTGGTGACATCACGATGACGTCATTGAACCGATTCTGGTCCGTGGTTGCCGCCATCTTTTTTGGGGGGAATTTTTTCCAGGTTTTTTTCCTTCTGCGCATGCGCATAAGCCGAGTTTCTGGCACCATCTTCTTTTCGGCCTCTTTTTTTTGGGAATGTTTAATATTTTTTCTGTACTGTGCATGCGCACATGTGCAAAGTGCACACGCCCACAAGGCGCAGGAGGAAGCGAACCGGCGGTGAGATAAGTTAGAACCCACCCCTGCTCCAAAGCACCTGAAGGCAGGACAAGAAGCAACAGATGGAAACTAAACAAGGAGAGAAGCAATCTAGAACTAAACAGAAATTTCCTGACAGAACAATTAATCAGTGGAACAACTTGCCACCAGAAGTTGTGAATGCTTCCAACACTGGAATTTTTAAAGAAGCTGTTAGATAACCATTTATCTGAAGTAGTGTAGGGTTTTCCTGCCTAGGCAGGGGGTTGGACTAGAACACCTCCAAGGTCCCTTTCAACACTGTTATTCTATTCTATCTTCAAAAAATATATCCAGTTGCTTCCTGAAAAAGTACCTTTGGGACAAGCTCACAGGATGCTTCTTAGAGAACTTCAGTATAGGCCAGGGGTCAGCAACCCGTGGCTCTGGAGCCGCATGTGGCTCTTTCATCCCTCTGCTGTGGCTCTCTATTGTTGGCCGGCTCCACAATTGATAGGGCTTTCGGTTAGGACAGGTAGAGGAAAAAGGATGTCATACTAGGAAGAGACTCTATGGTGGGGGAACCGGACTTCCGGTCGGCTCCAGAATTGAACAGGAGGCTTCCGGTTAGGACCTCTGTGGCTCTTTCAGTGTTTAAGGTTGCCAACCCCTGGTATAGGCACAGCACCCTGAGAACATCCTGAGCTACACAATACAAAGTTGAGCTTCTGATCAGCACTAATAACATTCTGAAGACTTCAGCAGGTCAAGCGTGCAGTTTTACGTTGAATTTTTTTTATCTCGGTATCTACCACTACACGCCACATGGATCTATAGGGGAACCCCAGGGCTGCAGTAATCCAGTGAATCAATCAACAATCCCACTCAGTCATGGAGAAGCCAAAGGCAAAGAGCAGCTCAATTGGGATGGTGTCTTTCTTCAAATGCATTCTAAAATGTCATTTTTAGAATTTGAGTTGGACACCTCTGAAGACAAGGTCAACTCCATGAAGAAATCTTAGTTCTTCGGATGAGTGCAGTGGTAGACAGAGAAAACAAATTTTGTATGAGAGTGAGCAGAAGGAAAAATTCCACTCTTCTTGGTATATGCTCCTACCTATCCTGGGAAGTAACACGTTGTTTATATATTGTAATATATAACATTATATGTATTGTTAATACTGACAATTTTACATCATAAAGTAGATTAAGATGAGAGTTGGCTCAAACTTACTCAGTGAGCTTCATGGTCAAGTGAAAATTTGGAAGTTTCCCAAGATCAAGTTCAAGCATCTCACCGCTTTTCACATATGAACATAAGCCTTATTTATTTATATTATTAATTCATTTGTTTAATTTGTATGGTCAAACTCAGACCAGTGTCTCTTCCATATATATTTCATACATACAGCTGCTCATATTATATATCTCAATTCTGGGCAGTTCACAAATAAAAAAATAGAATGGAATAGAATTCTTCATTGGCCAAATGTGATTGGACACACAAGAAGTTTGTCTTTGGTGCCTATGCTGTCAGTGTACATAAAAAGGAAAAAAATAAAATATATTTGTCAAGAATCATAAGATACAACACTTAGTGATAGTCACAGGATACTAATAAGCAATCAAATGATACTAGGAAACAATAAAAACAATGTAAGTTGTAAAGATACAAGCAACATGGATATAGCTATAAGTGGGAAGAGACAGGTACTAGTAAGGATGACAAAAAGAATAGTAATACAGTCTTAGAAGTTAATTTGACAGTGTTGTGGGAATTAGTTGTTAAGTAGAGTGATGGCCTTCGGGGGGGAAAACTGTCTTGTTGTTCTAGTGTGCAGGGCCCGATAGCATCGTTTTGAGGGTAGAAGTTGAAACAATTTATGTCCAGGATGTGTTTTAAATGTTTTTTAAATGTGTTAAATTTAAATATTTAAATGAAAACATTTCAACAAACATAGCAAAACCTCCCACTGTCCCCCAAATAAATATTCTTCCATATATATCCACATTCTGTTTCCTTGGACTCTTAACTTCCCACCCCCACTATGCTTCAGTAAACTTTAACCAACTAGTTTTGAGTGATCTATCCTCACCAGTAGCAATTCTCTATAATCTTAGCCTTTCTCTTCACATATGGGTATATACGTTATGCTTCAAGTAATAATAGTATCACACATTTAGGAACTTGTAATGTATAAAGCCAATAAACATTTCCCTCAATTTCTCCTTTTTATGAATTTATCACCTTTTATTCATTCAACTTGAATTTGATGATGATGCACCCTTTTCTAGCGTAGTTGCAATTTTGCTTAATATACGGCAGGCATTCTTCTAATGTAATGCATATTTGTACATTATGTTCATGAATACAGGGAGTTTTATAGATACTTTTTCTACTATGCATTTTTAAATGTATGAGCTACATTTAAAAATTAAAAAAACCCTGATAGCTACATTTTTATTTTATATATTGGTTCAGAATTGTGAAATTAGTTGGCTTCATATTTAAATGCAAACAGTCCCTGTTTCTGCAAATCCTGAGTGATAGGGAAGATAAAAATATTTAAATATTTCAAATATATGTCTATATGCCAGAAGTACAATATTCATGTTGCCCAAGCAAAGCAGAAATGGCTTCGATAATCAACTATTTTGCCTTTAAGGAGAATACAATCTAACAAAAGGATGGGGAAAAAGCTATTCACAAAGCCCTTGATGAAATGTTCACTAAAACCCCTAAGATCAATACCCTCTTGAATTGGTACTTTGAAGTACAACCAATCTGCTTTTTTTCCCTTCCTGCTTGCAAAAATTGATTTTGAAGCAATGTTTCTTGGAAAGGAAATCGGAAAAACTACCCCTATTAGTAACTTGAGTAATTTGAGACCATCAAATGTTGGGTTCGAGCATCCTGTGATGTCCAATCCATAAATGTTGATTTCTCAACATTTATCTCAGTCTTCTCTTCACAGCTGCACATCAATTACGTGACTATCTATCTCATGATATAATTTTTAAAAATCAGTTGTGGTATACAGTGAATCATATATTTTAATCAGCTGCATATGCACACATGTCTTACTGCATGGTTCCATATCGGAGAATCATTCTGTCAATCTATAAACAGTGTGGATTTGATGCCTTTCTATGTAAAACACACATACATACAGTTATTATATGAGAGATATGATGTTACATGTAAGCATCAGTCCCAAAGTTTATGATTATTGTGTTTGCATGCATGCGTATTGTATAGAAATATCTATACATCAGGATACACCATACTGGCTTTCAAGTCATTGCTTCAAGTTATGGTTATTAGTGGAGATACTGTATCTGCATTTCTGAACCACCTATGAAATACAAAACCATGTTCTTGTCAAACTCTCACACAGTAACTGCAGCATCATGGTCTTTTTTTGAATGAAAGCATCACCGCATCATCAGCTGATATGCATTTCTTGACACACTCATGCAGACTGGGGCCATCTTGCATCACTGTAAACAACAGCTGGTACTATTGTAGGAAGTTAGCACCAGTGGTGAAATCCATTTTTTTTTACTACCGGTTCTAGTGGGCGTGGCTTGGTGGGAATGGTGTGGCTTGGTGGGTGTGGTAGGGGAAAGATACTGCAACATCTCCATTCCCACCCCACTCCAGGGAAGGATACTGCAAAATCTCCATTCCCTCCCCACTCTGGGGCCAGCCAGAGGTGGTATTTGATGGTTCTCTGAACTACTTAAAATTTCCACTACTGGTTCTCCAGAACCTGTCAGAACCTGCTGGATTTCACCCCTGAAATGATGTCAAAGTCCCTCTCCTTTTTTATTTTAATCATGGAGTCTGATGAAGAACTTTGTAAAGCTGAAGAACGGTGACTACTCAAAAAAAATTCACTGATGCATTAAAATGTTTGTGTGTGTATGTTTTTTTTTTACATTTCTGAAGAATAACATGCCCATAGGAACATTTTATGCAACATGGAAAATATCATTCTAAGTTATTCAGCAATTATGCTGTGTACAGGGAGGAAAAAAGACTTTCTACCATCTTTACAGAGATGCTGACATCACTTTGCATGATTATTTAGTTTAGTTCTGGTTATCAAGGATTTACCAGTTAACAGTGTTGTGGATATGAAGACTGCTTGGTTGAATTTTATTCTATCATTCATTGAGAAGGACTCTTTTTACCTGGCATAAGAAAGAAGGAATGTATGTTTTGCTGCTAGAATTTCATAGGGCCTGAATGATTTTTATGGGTATTAGCATTTATGATGCCATATATAGCTGTAGACTCACTCCCACAGAACTGAAACAATGTCAATCTCAACTCCTGCCCCCCCCCCATTTTTCAAGTTAACTTTTAATAAACCTCTTAGCTTGCAGTATTTTTTAATCCGTCCACCAAAGAAAAATGTTATGTAGATTTGTTTTGTTTTTACTCTGAGTTTTCTTAAGGTCAGCATACTTTCTAGTCTATTTAATGAAAGTGAACGTATTTTTCTAAGACTGTTTGAGAAGAGTTCATTTATTTGGGTTCTTAACGATTCTAATCAAAGTAATATCTAATAATTTCCAAAATCCAACTCTCCCCCGCCTTCACTATACTTGAAAATTAAAATCTCCTGCAAGTTGAGCTTGACTTCTAGTGATCCTGCTTAATTGTTTTATCACACCACATGCCTGAACATGATTAAAAACAGCCTATAAATTAAGGATTTGCAGATCTCCCTTAAATCTCTTCACCCTATCTTGAAGTGCTACGTACTCAGCATGTACTAGCAAGAGAAGATGATGGGCAGTATCCATACCCTAAGTTGGTAAATGCAAAAACCCCAGTTGTCTTTCTTTTACAAATAATTTGATTAAAAGTTTGAATAAAACAATAAAAGGCAATAGAGACTAAGAAAGGGAAAAAATAATTGTAAGAAAGATAAATGTATAAAGAAAAAAAAAAACCTGTCCCCCAAGAAAATAATTCCCAATTCTCTTCTAGGCAAGTATAATCAATTTCGTAATCTCTTCACCTCTTCTTAACCAACAAAGATAAAACACTTCATCCCAAACCCACTTCCTAATAATAAGCAAATTAAATAAGTAATATCTTATTTAATTCAGCAACAGATCCATGCAGAGCTCTAAAATATTAACATTAATTAACATGTATAAAAACTCCACATTTCTCTTAACTGTAACAAACTCTCATTTAAAAGTCATGAAATAGTCTGAACATCTAATATAGCTTTCCCAGATGTCTTTTCAATAATGCTATATAGTAACAAAATGGGGTACAAGAACTAAGTTTCTAGAAGAACAATTACTGATTTGATTTTTTTTTTAATACACTAGGAAGAAGTTGGAATGGAAAATGCCATTTCATTACTAATTCAGTTTTTTTCCTTTTTCCTAAACATACAAACTCAGATCTTATTATTTCTGGATACTCACACTTTCTTTCATTCACTTGCATATGCAAACTTGAAAAAAAGTTTGTTCAACAAAAAAACCCTGAATATTACAGGAGGATGTTTAAAATGAAACGAAGAGAGAGAAATTGTTAATACATAAGCACAACAGGTGTTTATAGGATTATGAAATGAAATTGCTCTTCTAATTGATTATTTAAACACATTTTCACATTTAGAAAATTGAAGTGGATTATTTTTCTTTTTTCAGAATCGCAATTTCTCAAGGAAGAGGAGGAGAAATACATTCTCCTTAACCTCACTGAGTGAAACAAGTTAAAGTTTTGATAATGGAAGCTTGGATGATCACTGCAAATATATTTGGGGGCTTTATTATTGCTTTTTAAGCAGAAGAAAAACAACAGAGGAAAAAAAGAATGTCAGAGGACAAGTTAACTTCCTTTGTCATCAGTCCAAATTCTAAGCAGAATGTTGAGACTCTAGAAAGAGTGCAGAGAAGAGCGACGAAGATGATTAGAGGACTGGAGGCTAAGACATATGAAGAACGGTTGCAGGAACTGAATATGTCTAGTTTAATGAAAAGAAGGAATAGGGGAGATATGATAGCAGTGTTCCAATATCTCAGGGGCTGCCACAAAGAAGAGGGAGTCAATCTGTTCTCCAAAGCGCCTGAAGGTAGGAGAAGAAGCAATGGCTAGAAACTAATCAAGGAGAGAAGCAACTTAGAACTAAGGAGAAATTTCCTGACAGTTAGAACAATTAACCAGTGGAACAACTTGCCTCCAGAAGTTGTGAATGCTCCAACACTGGAAGTTTTAAAGAAGATATTGGATAACCGTTTGTCTGAAGGGGTATGGGGTTTCCTGCCTAAGCAGGGGGTTGGACTAGAAGACCTCCAAGATTCCTTTCAACTTTTATTCTATTCAGTTTTGTTCTTTGCTTAATATTTCACCTGTTTTGAATCTGCTCCTCTTACTTCATAAATGGAATGGATGTTTGGCCCTGCATTAAGCATTAATGTTCATTCTAGACGAGAGCTTTAAAAAAGGCAACTATAGCTGGTAACCTAAAAAGTATATAATCTTTATGCACTCTTCCAATCAACTGAGTGACACCCATTAATTCTACATATTTTTCATGTTGTTATTGTTGTTAGTTGCAAACTTGTGTCCAACCCATCGTGACCCCATGGACAATGTTCCTCCATACCTTCCTGTCCTCTACCATTTAAGCTCATTTTTTTCATGAGAACAGTTGACATTTGTTCCTTTGTTTTCCTGGTGGGTTGCTTGAAAATAGAGAAGTGGGACCACAAAAAAGAGATGGGTTTGGATCTGCCAAATGTAGTGATGCAATCCAGGCTAGATTAACTCAAGAGAATTGAGCCTTCAGTAAGCAAAAAAACAAACAAAGCCCTTTCATTATATTCAGAAGTACACAGCTTGGACAATATTTTCTTTTATGCAAAAGCTACCAAATGCACTTGAAGAGCAGAGGGTGGGAGGGAAAAGTAATTTCTTCTTAACAGTCATAGTTATTTGCTAACTTTCTAGAGTGCTAAAATACTTTTTAGCTATACACTTCTGGGATCTCTTCTGAAGTATAAAACACTTCTAATTTTCAAGCCAGCAATTTTCAAAATTACCAAACCAATTCTAGGATGCCAAGGGAAGGAAGTGGACTGTAATATGTTGCACCCTATAGCCATGCTACTGCCCATTAGGGATATTACCAATATTTTGCTCTACTATAAATATGAATTATATCTTAATTATATATTAATGTCCGATATGTAGTGCGGGTTCCAGACAGACAAGCTGTATTCAAGAATTGGTCTAGCAAAAGTTTTGTATGTCTTAGTTAGCAGTCCAATATTACCAGGGAAGAAGCTACACAAGATTAGATTAACAACTCTTAATGCTTTTTGGGCAATGCTGTTACAGTGAGCTCTGGGGCTTAGATCATTTGAGATAAGTACTCTAAGGTCTTTGACAGAGTGAGGCTCATCTACTAGTTCATATCTGCCCATCTTGTATTTTGTGTTCCAATTTTTTTTGCCAATGTGTAAGACAGAGTATTTGTTGGTTGAGATTTGGAGTTGCCAGTTGATTGACCATTCTGACATATAGTCAAGGTCTTTTTTAGGGTAGTAGCATTGTCAATGGTGTTAAATAGTTTTACATCATCAGCAAAGAGAATTCAGTTGCTTATAATATGATCACAAAGGTCATTTATGTAAAGTACAAAGAATATGGGTCCTAAAATGCTACCTTGGGGACACTGCTGTTAACAGGTGCAGGGTTAGATATGGCGTTCCTATTTTGACTACTTGTTGCCTGTTTGATAGGAATGCAGCTATCCATTTATGCAGGAACCCAGAAATGCCATAAGATTTTAGTTTTAGAAATAGTTTGTCATGTTCCACTGAGTCAAAGGCTTTACAGAAGCCTATATAAATTGCATCTATTGCTTTACCCTGGTCGAGTTTTGAAGTCCATATGTTTTTGCACTTTAATAGTTGAAGATTGTAACCAAATTCCATTTGGTTACAGACAGTTTCATATAGCTACTGTACTTTGTATACATTTTTTGGGAATATTAAAGCTTTCTAGGACATTGAAGGCATTATCACCATGATAATATTTTTTTAAATAAGTAAACAAGGTTGTACTATCTCAAAATAATGAGAATTGTTTTATTCAAACACGAATGTCTTTTAGCAAAATCTATTCTTTCAAATAAACAAATGTAAGATTAAATGCACACAAACACGCACAGGGAGAGAGAGGGAGAGAGGGAGAGGTATTGGAATTATTTAACTGAAAGAATAGATTGCATGCCTTGTATTATAAGCATTTTATTAAGATAGAAAGTTTGGAGTAATTTCATGAAGTCTGAATTTTGAAGTTTATGTAACCATATTGAATATTTTTGTAAAAGCTGCATTCGCAGCTGTGCTTGTCAGCAAATTTTTCCATATATCTGTTTTATGCTACTATTTAGGGGTTTCCACATTAAACTATTAATGAGATCGACATGGAAAGGTGCTAAAATGTACCAATTTTTAGACATCATCTTGGCTCCATCAGCATGCTGAACTCTGGTTTTTTCTATTCCCATAAATATTATTCAAGTAATGCCTTTAAAATTAGTTGCATGAAAATACCTTGTGAGACCAAGGGGAATAAACGGTGCTCACATTTCCTTTTAACTCAGGTCTTTTAGGATGCTTACACTGTCACTCATTATTTCACTGCACGATTTCTTCTTCTACAAGTCTCCATTCTGTATTTGAGATATAATTTCAGCTTAGTTGAGACATCCAGAGAGATGGAATAGAAAACCCACAATGGAATTACTGAAAGCCTTAAAATAAATGGAAGCCATTTTTACTTATTTATGACAAAAGGTTTTAACCTATCACTGCCACCATCACTTTCACAAACCCACAGGTTTAGCATAAATATTTTCCATTTTTATGAACCTCAGCATTAATTCTCAGTTTTTGAACATGTTCATGATTTCTCTTCACATGTGCCCATACTTCAGGAGGCTTTCCTGAAGCCTGGGGAGGATGAAAAACGGCCCAACGGGACAACTGGAAGTTTGTTTCCTAACTTCTGGTAGGGTCATTGGGTCCGTTTTTCGCCATCCACAAACTCCGGAGGCTTTCCTGAAGTCTTGGGAAAGTGAAAATCAACTGGCCAGCACATGCATGCATGCTGGAGCTGACATAGAACAATGCCTTGTGTGCCCTCAGAAATGGCTATGTGTGCCACCTGTAGCACTCGTGTCATAGGTTCGCCATCACAGGACTATGACCTTATTAGGTAAACTATTTACATTACATCCAGCATCTAACTCACATATTCAATTTAGAACATGCCTAAATACATAGGAGTCCAACAAAGTTACTCACCCAGAAAGCCTTTCAACCTACATTCCACAAGTCATTTGCATTAAAATAGCATTACCAGTAATACCAAATTGTTTCCCACAGCAAGATCACGTTACTATTTTTTATATAGCTTCTTACATTTTATTTATTTTTAGAAGGAAATGGTAATTCTTGGTAACTCTTCATTTAAGCTTTAATTTAAGCATTTAAGTTTTAAGAAATGGTTGAGTGACATGCTACTGAATTACAGACATGTGAGGTATTGTTTTAGTCACTTTGATATAAATTTTTCTTTATATTAGGGTCAAGTAAATGCCTTAGTAAGTTGTTTGGCTGGAATAGTGGAAAAACAGTATCAATATCATGTGAGACAAATCTGCACAGCAGTAGTTTTCAGGCCAATCTCTTTAGAATGAGGAGCTCAGAAACAAAGGGAAACACAAAACTAACAAATAAGTCACAATAGATCATTATTTCCTAACCAGAGACAGTGATTGTACTGGTGGTACAGTGATTGAAGCACCAGGGGAAAAAATTCTAAAGATTTTAAAATGTGAAAACCTTATATGGATTATATATATTTATCTAGACATTCATTCATGTAAGTCTGTAAGAGGGAAAAAAGGAGGGAGATGAGGAGAGATTTTACATTTTTTAAAATTCTGTTATGACATTTCAATTACATCCAAGCCAAATTAGCATCTCTGCCATATCATAACTGCTTAATTGTAACTAAAATAAATATTTATACATCTAAAAATTTCAAAATCTCCATCTATCATCTATATCTATCATACATCTATCTATCTATCTATCTATCTATCTATCTATCTATCTATCTATCTATCTATCTATCTATCTATCTATCT
>JANHFT010008663.1:1724-15232 GCA_032467955.1 Pseudoxenodon macrops
CATCCATTGTTTCTTGCCTTGCCTTCTGATGCTCTGAAAAATAGGTTGACCCCCCCCCTCTTCCTTGTGACAGCCCCTGAAATATTGGAACACAGTTATCATATTAGCCCAACCCCTTTTTTCACTAGCCTAGACAAACCTAATTCCTGCAACCATTTTTCATATGTTTTAGCCTCCAGACCCCTCTGGAGAAGCAGACTATACTCTGAGAAGCATTTGGAGGGGGGGAAAGTCCAAAGAGTTTTTGCTTCTCATTCTCATAGAACAAACCAATGAATTCTGTGTCAGTTTTGATTTCAAAATTTGGACCCCACATTTTTCTAAGAATAATTTATTTACAGGCTTTTCAGTCTTGATCCTATTTCATTTTCCCACTTGAACTTTGGATTTGTATGCATCCTGAAATTTCCTTAAAAAAAAATCAGGGGATAAACTTAGAACTTGCTGGTAGTTGTTATTCCAGGATTTGAAATTTATTTTGAAATGGTACTTAACCCAATAATTAATATTAAAATAATAGTATTTGAGAGAAGATGGCTTGTAACAGTATATTTTTGAAATTCACCAATTCTATTTTTTTTTTAAACATGTACCGTTGTACTAGTTTTCAATGGATTCTCTTCAAATATCTTTACTGTTCACAACCAATCACCCTGATTGTGCAGGCAGAAAATATGAAGAATGTTCTCAGAATGCAGAGTAGTGTTTCCCCTCTTTTTTTTTTGTTTCATTTCAGTGCTTTCATGTCACAGAAACAATGAAGAATTCATTTAATTAAAAAAAATCAAGTTCAAAGCGATGAGAACGAGTGACCCCAGAAGGTGTATTTCTAGCATTAAATTCTTGGCCTGAGATTAAAAAGATTTGTTCAATAATGTTGTTCCTTCCAGATCAATTTCCTCAAATCTGGGGAAAAAGCAATTGTGTGTTGCCTACAGTGTTAGGCCCAATACATTGAAAAAAATAGTTTATGAAAAAGTAACTGAGGGGAGACATTAATACAGTTTTATACAAAGTTAGTGGGTTTTCCTTGAATTGCTTTAAATATCCTCAGTCTTAAATTGACAAGATATTTGCACTTCCTATTGTGGAATGTAAATGTACGGTAGATGTAAATTAAGAAGCTTAACTCTGGAAGATGTGGAATGCAACATTAAAGGAACACTAGCTTAGAAGTGACACTGCTTTTAGTCCTCAGATTATTTTCCCCTCATCTGGTCTAAATAACAGTCTAGCTAAAGCAGTATCTACTTTTGAAACTGTACTGGGGGGAAAACAACAGCAAATCCACCCCTCATTAATGTTTTAAGTGGTAACTGCCCATGTCCCCTTTCATGTGAGCTTAAAAGCTTTGCACCCATATCAGGTTTCATCTGTGCCAAAGAAAGCCCTGCATGAAAGGTACCCAAGATAATTAAAACTCTACAAAATTAAATGTTTTTTGATAGTTACTCTAGCCAAGTATTGATTATGATAGCTGTTTCTGTGACCTGGTTCAGCACTTTGAGGATACGTCACCCAACGAAATGGCCAAGCAGAAATTGCTCTGTATCTGGAATAAATGATTTCACTGACCCAGGACTACCACAGGGAAACAGATTGCATCCTACCAATAAATAAGATAGCAGTCAATTTTTTTATCTGGTCTAAATGGGCTAATTGTGATTATGGAAGTTGTCCAACAGCTTTGGATAGACACCTCAGCTATTTATTTGTTTGTTTGTCAGATTTATATATTGCCTGATGGGTAGCAAGACTTAAATGGAGGTTTTACTTCTTGTTATTCCTAAAGTAACAATGACCAACTGAGGTGAATTGGGGTGAGAGAGATTGACCCCAAGCTACACACTTAGTTTTGATCATTGATAGTGGAGCTGAAACCAGACCTATCCTTCCCCCCCGCAGGTCTCAGGAAACACTTTAACCGCCACATCACATTAGAGAATTTTGTGCAAGCAAACTTGAATACACAAGATACAACAAAAACAAATTGAAATTTAAAAAAAGGATTGTGAGCATTGATAGGAAGATATTTTAAATGTTGAGAACATTGGAGAGATTGGTCTGTCATAAACTTCTAATTTCAGGTACAGTGAAATTGACCAGAGTATTAGTATTGTGTTGTGTATAGTAGAAGGAGGGAGAAAATACATTCTAAGCCTTTGGAGAGGAGGGAGAAATCCAGTTCTTCTTCTATATGTTACATGACCTACCCATGAACTAATAGTTTAGACTGCTTTGAGACTGAAGGCATCCTAGGGACATGACCATATTGGACAATACTTTGTTCTCTAAAGATTTCTGATTTAAATTGCTTATAAATACAATATGCTGGATTTAACTTCATGGAGAAGAGAAAGAACTGGGAATTAAATACATGAATTGAACCCAGACATTTAGGTCAAGACAACAAAACAGTAAATTCAGCTTAGGTACACAGCTCTTGTCATCCACTTCTTTCTTGCTTCATTCATCAGCTTAATGTGCTAAACAGAAAACCAATCTCTCACTGCATCCGATGCCAAAAGAGAACCTACACTCAATATTGAGCTTCGTATTAGTGCAAGCAAAAACAATTCTGAAAGTATTGCAAGGAATTAAGGTCATACCATTTGTCTTCTTATCTTTATTTGTTTCACAAGTATTCATTTTACGGCGAGTTAATTTGAATTAGGCTATTTTAGGATTTAAGCTACATATTGAATATACAAGCCTCTTTAAAAATATTTTTTCCATTCATGGGAAGCTATTTTGGAATATTAATTAATTGAAAAAAATAAGTAATCCAAAGCAGTCTTTGCCATCCAGAAAATGCATTGTGCTTTGGGAGAACAGCGGTGGTGCCTCTCCATTGATTGTAGAAGTACTCTTAGTTTGTATTCTTCCTGTGGGGATTTTACCCATTGGCTGACTAAGCTAACAACCTTTGATGGCGACATTTCCTGTATTTGGGTAGGTGCTCAGTTTCATTTTTAGAAATGAGAGGAGAACCCATCCCAGACAGATGAGTCAATGATATTTCCCAAAGTTGCCAGGATCAAATTGTTCCTCAATGAGTGGCTGAAGATGTCTTCACCAGATGGAGTCATGATACATATAAGAGATCTTTAACACTTGCATCAGATCCACAGAAGACATCTTCCTCACCGCTGATGAAGATTAATACAGTAACTGAGCTCTCAAAAAATTGTGAGGGAGGGGGAATCCATGAAAAATATTGAAGTATGCTTAGCTTTAAGAAAGGTTTAACAACATTTAACAGCACTTTTCAAATACTTGAAAGGATGTTACACAGAAGAAGGTCAAAACCAATTACTTCTTATTCCAGAATGCAAGGAATACAATTATGTGTTTAAATTATAGAAAGGCAGATTTTGAATGAATGAAGGCAGCTTTTTAAGCGGGGGGGGGGATAAAACAGCCTATCAATCAGAGATGGTGGAATGAATTACCCAGAGATGTGATGGGCTTCCCTTCATTAGCTATGTTTAAGAGAAGGCTAGAAAACTTTATCTCAATGATGTTTATTCTGGATTCTTCACTAAACAGGAGATTTTCCTAATCTACTCTCCCCAACCTCTATCAACAATTATTAGAAGACTTACACCATTCTATTACAAGGAATATTTTAGATAAGTTACCCCACAATTTTTGGAACTCCTACCGCCCATGACTAAAGACTAAGGATTTGGAGAGTTAAAATTCCAAAATTAGGTTTCTAGGAAATAACTAAGATTTCCTTTAACTTTCTATAACAAACTGTTCTGAACTTCATCAACCTCCATCTGTGCAGTACTCAAAGACAAGAATCAAAGGAAGAGGACTAGGCTTCAACAGGATTTGATTTTTGTCTTTGAGTACTGCATGAACCCAGATATTCTGCTTTGAAAATCATGGCCGATGACATGTCTATAGATGAAGCTTAATGAATTGCTGCACTGCAAGGATGGAGGATCTAGCATAACCCTATCAGTTGACGAATTTTCTGAGAATCCCTGTACTTCACATCAAGCTCTGTGGAAAAATAGATGATATTTTAGCAAGAAATTTGTCTCACAAAGCTTGAATCCATTTTAAGGGCTACAGATGAAGCATGTCACTAAGAGCCATTAGAATAAACTTAAGAGAATCTTCCATGGGAGTGTTGGGGATGGATGGGGGAAAATGACACTGAATAAGCAGCAATCTACCGGTAACAAAATTCTCTTAATTTCCATATGAAAGAATTGTGCTACCTCCTCATAATTAATGAGACAAGGTAACACATTTTAATTTGATAAGAATGCTAACTGTAAATGCTATTCCATCGTATTAAGCAAGACTCTTTTTTTTTTTTTTTTGCTTTTCAGGCCAATTAGGCTTTTCTGCTTCTAAATTCACTTCCCCCTCTCTTATTTATTATTCATTTCAATTACTTTGCTGTTTAATTCTCCTTTTATGTGACTACCCCAGTGCACAATTTGAATTCTACATAGTACTGGGTAAGTATAAGATTTCCAACTCATCACGGTGAATTGGCGGTACTCGTTGGATCTGTCACCTTCCTAGCATTAAAAACAACAACTAAAACTGCAACCCTGGTAGTCTTTAGAGGTCCTGGTTGTATGCCCAATTTTGCAGCTTGAATGCATTGAAATCTTTCTTGAATGCAAGAAAGAAACTGAATTATTATTCAATATACTGAGAGTGAGTTTAATTTCTTCATTAGCAATTGTTCACTCACAAGTCTATTTTTCTGATCCTCTCTGAGACTGCCCACAGACTGGAAGCTTCCACTCCTGTTTCAATTAATTACAGTTTAGAGAGTCGGCTGAAGCCAAATCCATGGTCTATCATATATGGCTAATGAAGACTAGCCTTGTTCATAAATTGTGGTAGAAACTGGTTTGTGTTAATAGAATAGAATAGAATAGAATAGAATAGAATAGAATAGAATAGAATAGAATAGAATTTTTGATTGGCCAAGTGTGATTGGACACACAAGAAATTTGTTTCTGGTGCACAACCTCACAGTGTACATGATAAAGAAAAGATATACGCTGGTTCAGAGAAAAATGTGCAGGTTTTGGAGCTAAAGTCCTGATTTGTAAGAAAAGTCCCTGGAACAGAATTATATGACATTTATAAGCATAGCTGTCTTCCACTAGGGAAAAATGCTATCAGATTTCAGACAGATAGCTGGAGGGATATTAGCACAAATGGAATCTTTAGGGGACTGAATTCATGCATGTTATTTAGCGGGCAATTTTGAGGGAAGTAGCAGCTCTGGGAGACCTGATTTTGGCATCAAAATAAAGAGAAAAGAAAGGTTCACATTCCTATGTGTTTGTTTGATTGCTAAACATTTTTCCCAGTGGGCTCACACAGGGATACTTGGAAGAGAAGAGTGAATCTGAAACTATTACTAAAAGCACTGCAATTTCTAAAAAGAATTTTTGGGGGTGTTAGCAGTGTGGAGCATTGTAGGCAGTCTGTCAATGAGAAAATAACTGTCCATAAACACAGTGGGATAGGCCCACTATAAAATGTGTTTCATCTGTTGCTGAAGCAATGGAGAGAATAAATCATCTGTTTTGGCCAGGGTGGTGATGAACCAGAATTATTAGAAATTCTCTGTTGTGCTGTATATACTACGCAATTGTCAAAGATGTGTTTAACAGCTGATGGAGATGAGGATTTATCAATTTATTAAAACAAAATCACACAATGCCTGTTTTTGTATGTATCATGCATATTTTTTTTATTTTCTTACTATGTACATTTCTGAATGCAGCTTTCTTACTGTTTGATATTTTGAATCATTTTTGGTTTTGCTGGAAAATGGCTTTAACACAGAGAATTTGTTCATGCTTTCTTCCAAAATACGCGTTTCTTTTGTTGCTCTCTTGCATAAGTGATTGGTTTCAAATAGATACAGGTAATCCACCTATGACCACAATTGAGCCCAGAATTTTATGTTGCTAAGTGAGAAATTGGTTAAGTGAGTGTTTCCCCATTTTACGCCTTTTCTTGCTATGTTTGTTAAGTGAATCATTGCAGTATTTAAATTAGTGAATCTGGCTTCTCCATTGACTTTGCTGATTAGAAAGTTGCAAAAGATGATTATGACATTGCAACCATCATAAATAAGAACAAGTTGTCAAGCATTTGAATATAAATCATATGACCACGGGGATGCTGCAATGGTTATACATGTGAAAAATGGTCATAAGTCACTTTTTTCAGTTCTAAATGAACTGTTGTAAGTTGAGGACTACCTGTATTAGGGCCATGCAAAGCAAAGCTGATTTACTTTGTGGAGCCATCTCAGCTATGATTGTTGCAATATTCCATTTGGCAGTGAGATCTTGATGCAGAAAATCAAAGCACTGCAGTGTGACATGGATGATGCTCATGTAAAACCTCCAAGTTGGCCAACTCACTTCACCTGGATAATACATTCTGGTATAAATATCTTTGTTATGAACAATAAATTGTCTAGGATTATGGAAGCTACTGATTCAACTCAGTGCAGTATTTAATTTGGTGCATAGAAATAGTCCAGTGTTTCATTTCATGGAGTGTCCAAAAAAGAGGCGGACTACCAAATTTGAAGAAACCCTTTAAGGCTTCATTCAGGGTTACTATAATAATTTCAAAATTGTTCTGGGCTGAGTTTATTCTAAAGCCTGCCATCTTCTTTATTCAACTGCAAAAGTATATTTATAATTCTGTAAAGGCAGTTTATGGTAGCATGCTAATATACTATTCATCCGCAGTCTGATACTAGGTTATACTGTCAATGCTTTTAGTGGAGTAAATGCTTTGAAATTGGTTCCTGTTTTTAAGATAGTTCAATTTCTATGACATGTGGCAGAATTATTAGAAACCTTTCAAGAGCCTAGCCTATATGCATGGGCCTCTTCTTTGTTAATGTTAGAAAAACTGTATCCTGTCAATCTTCCTTTTCCCATCGAAGCCACATTGCTATTTCATTATTAATTTACTATGATTATCACAAAAGTGCAGAAATTCTGGCCTCCTTTGTGTTCAGTTAACATGATTTCTTTCCTATGTTCAATCAGGTTGGTTTTTCCCTAAGCTAAAATAGGTGGAAGAGTGTTGAATAGCTTGAAGTTTTAAATGTGTCTATTATATGGAAGCCATGAATCTTCAAAGAAGTGGACATTTATTAACACAAAAGGCTTCTTTTTAAAAAAGTGTCCAGCAACAAAGGTTAAGTTCTAAACTATGAACCAATTTGGAATTGGCAAGCCTCCATCTTTTTTCCTCCTAAGGCAAAGTAAGACTTTTGGAAAACTAATTCCAAGGTACAGGCATTAAATCTCTGGCCTCCATATTTATTTATTTTTCCTTAATGAAAGCTGGACAACTGCCATGACTTGCTTTAAAGAGAGATTTATTGAATTGCTCTTGCTGGCTCCCCCTCCTCATTTCTAATATCCATTTCTTGTCAAGCTGTGTTGCAGCACAATGGCTAAAATCGAAATTCAGCATCAACCAACAAAATTTCCACCTTCATTTTTTAGCAAAGTTCTTACAGTTGAAGAGTGCTGTGACAGTGCCTGGTAGATCTTAGGAACACAGAAGAGGCCCCAAGATAGTTAAGTGAGGAAACAGAACCATAATGGAAGAGGGGAGGAGAGGGGAGGGGAGAGGGAAGTATGAGGGGGAAAATGTGCCTTAATTACCATAAATCAGGTGGAAGAATTACTTTGGTAGCTTTCCAAAATTCAGATATTTATTTATTAAAGAATTTTTAATAGGTCTTACAATAAAGAAATACAAAATAAGGAAGAAACACATAAAAATTGCAAAACAAAGAAAAAAGGAGGAAACTGTATGTATACATCACGTATGAATCAACTGTCAGATTCCTAAATCTACCTCATGGGATAATAGTGAGGGGGGAGGATTCTGTAACATCACAAACATTACAATATATATAAAATCTATGTCATGGAAAAACATACTGAGTCATTTTTTTTATTGAATGATAAACTGTGTTTTCAAAAATAGATTAAGTCACACATTTTAATCCAATCCTTAATATTACGAGTACTACTAGTTTGTCATTTTTAAACAAAATAATTCTTGTTATAATATTCCAGCACTGATACAATCATAATTTTTGAAAAATTCCAAAGTTTTGGAACATAATTTAATGTAATATTATCATTCTCATGAATCTATAAATGTTAAAATAGTATTCTTACAAAGATGTCAGCAACTCATGGTACTAAATCATATCAGTCAATTATATGTTTTTAATATCTAATTCTAATATGTTTCTTTGTTTCTAATATTTCCATCAGAGATAATACAATGTCTATTCTTTCAAATCATACTTTGGGGTGTTAAGCAAACTTGAAATAAACTCTTTGTTTTCATTTTAAATCCACTGAAAATAAATGTAACATTTTTTAAGACCTGTAAATTGTTGTTCTTTTATTGGGTGTTTTAAATCTAATAAAAGTCCTAATTGTTGACTTTAAAAATCTTATTAATTTTTGGCTTAAAAAAGATGTGGGTTGAATGTTAAGCACCACCCCCATCCAATACATTGACACATTGGGTTTTTTCGATGCTGCCAGAGCAAGTGATCCATATTGAGACATAAAAACATGCTTGAGTCGATTATCACTATTGTGAATTAGGCAGATATAAAATCTACTTGAACTTGAGAAAACCCTTTAAATAGTAATTACAGTGTAATTGATTTAAAGTATTAATTCTAAATTCTGTTCAGAACTTCCAATATAACATTTTGTCCTCTATTTTTAGAGTGTAGGGTTCTTTTCCACAAGTCTCAACATTAAGGTTCTGTTACTTATCTTATTAGAAATAAGGATCTTTCCAAAAATTCCTAAATTTGGTAACTGCAAAGGGCTTTACAGGTACTGAGTTACCAGGATGGAAATTAATTAAACATTTCCTCTATATCTATATTTATCTCAGTGTATCTCCAGGAAGATCTACTTCTGTACAGGAGTTCAAGTAAATGAACTTGGTTCTCCTATAGAGAACATCTGGATTAAAATAAGTGAACAAACAAACACAATTCTATGTTTGATATATAAATCTATTTAACTCTTTCCAGACTGGCAACAGTGGATGAGTGGATGACAGAAAGACTCGGTTGCAATTTACAGTATGTTCATTTTAGGAAGTTTTTGATAAAACATCCTGATTAGGTTATTAATTAACTAATAATCAGAGGGGGGTTCGTACCAGCTTGGACCGATTCTATAGAGTAGGTAGTAAGCTGCTGGTGACATCACAGAACTGGCTCTGGTCCGTGGAGGCAGCCATCTTTTTTGTGAATTTATTTTTAGGGAGGATTTTTTTTAAATTTTCTTCTGCGCATGCACAGAAGCCACGTTTCCGGCACTGTGTATGCATCACTATCTTGTTTTTGGCCTTTTTTGGGGGGGAATTTTTTTGTACTGCACATGCATGCATGTACGAAGCGGGCATGCACCCATGCAGCGCTCCCATGCATCTCAGGAGGCAGTGAACCAGCAGCGAGGTAAGTTACAACCCACCCATGCTAATAATGTATGCATGGCTAATTCAAAACTTGTATTGACAGTCCACATCAATGATAAATTATGAAACTGAAATAATGTATTCAGTATGGTGCCATAAGGCTCAATATAATCATACATTCTCCATTTTTTAATTAGTAACACAGATGAAAGGTTGAAGGGAATGCTTATGAAATTTGTAGGTGACAGATACGATCTTCTGGCAGTTTGGGTGTACATGCTGATGATACTCAGCTTTGTATAACCATTTTGAACTTAGCTAGAGATACCATCTAAATCTTGCTCTCAGTGCTCTATGCTCTCAGATTCTTGGACAAAACAAGATGAAATTAAACCTTAGCATTATTGTTTATTCCTTGGAGACATCTTGGATTTTTAGCTAGGGTTAGTTGGATAGTTGGAGGTTGTAGCCAGGAAATCCTTTGCTCAGCTGCACCTGGTGCGCCATTTCTGGCCCCTCCAAGAAGTCCTAGCTACAGTTACTTTTACCTTTATGAATCCACTTTTAGATTCTGTAATACACACTACATGTATCTTTGAAGACCAGTTGGAACTGCTGTTGGTTCAAAAAGCAGTAGCAACTAGCTCTAATCGCTATGGTTCTATTGAGCATATTCTGTAGACTGTATAAATATACTAATACATTTATGGATGCAATTCAAAGTGCTAGTTTCCAACTAGATCTAGCCCAGGGATATTCTCTTGAAAGAATCTATTTATAGTGCCCCAGTTCTGTGAAGAATGGGAACTATAATCAGGAGTTATTATTTTTCAGTCATGGGCCCTTTAGAAACTAGAGTAGCCTCCATGATGGTGACATTCTAGAAAACTCATCCAAATGCCTTACGGTGGATGATTATATTGCATCTATGCTGTTATTGCCTCCTTACTGGCCAGTCCTTGAAGCCAAATTTAGGCTTCTATAGAACAAGTAAAATGGGTATTCTTGGACATTTCTTGATCAGTTTAATTCTGATGGCATCCAATAAGAACATTTTAAGAACTCAAGTATGAAAATGCTGCTCCCTTACCAAAAATATGTTATTCAGCTCAGTCATGCAACTTGAAGTTAGCCAACATGACATCATTTAAAAAAAGAAAAGAAATGTACCTAGTTTGAACTAAGAAAGTAATAGACTAATCAGCTAACATATGTTACAGGTAAATTGATAGATATAGCTTAGTGTATAGAAGAACAACTTTTGTTGAATTATAATAGAATAGGATTTTGCAAAGATCAATTAAGCTTACTAAATATTTCGGTTTTTTTTAAGAGTGTTAATAGAAATGTAAAGAGAAGTAATTCAGTCACCAATGTATAACGGGGTTCTCAAACAGCCTTTGACATCAAAAGCTTTTTCAGCATCAAAAGCTTTTGAATAAACCTAGAAGACATTGGACAAGAGGCCTGTCGTTTTGTGGACTGCTGATTAAAATAAATAGGCAATTTGCTCAATGAAGAGAAATAGGAAGTGGAGTCCTCCATTGTCTGTGTTGGGATAAATGCTTTTTAACTGGCTCATAAGTTAACTTGGTAGCCAGCTGGCCATCTTTGTAGATTAGATGAACTTGTCATCCAAATGACAAATACAATTTAACAGTAAAATGATGTACTCCACCTCTAAGTTCTCATATATACTGATGGAGTCTAAAAGTATCTATAACTAACCAGGAGAATGATCTCAAATTATTAGGATAGCTCAACGAAGATACTGACTCAATGTATGACATTTTTTTAAAAAGGACCCACTCCATGAGAGGCTAATTAAGAAAGGAATTGAAAATAAATATGCTATAATTGTATGTCATCGCCTGGAATAATGTGCACAGGTTTGATAACTCCACCTGAAAATTGATATAATGGAACTGAATAACATATAGCAAAGGCAATCAAAATTATCAGTAGACCACCCTAAAAGAAAAGACTAAAAGGATTTGGACTCTAGGTTGTAATTATTGAGAGGGACTTCATTAATGTGTATAAAATTGTGCATGGCATAAAGAAAGTGACAGGAGGAAGTTTTTAACCTTTTCTCATAACTCTAAGATTAAAAGACGTCCGGTGAAGTCTATTTGAAAAAAAAAATCAGAATAGATACAAGTATTTTTCAGAGTTGTTAGCTAACCTGAGATATTTATTTCCACATATCATGGTGAGATAAAATATAGGTTTAAAAGCAGACTACATAAATAGATGGGAAACAAGTCTAACAAGGGCTTTTAGTTTTGAAGACTTAATGCTTCCTTCATACTGGGAATTGCATACTTCCAAATGTTAGTTGCTGGAACAATTATGAAAGAGATATTTTTCCATCTCCTGCTTGCAAGAGATATATGGCTGGGCATTCTTGGAAAGAAATATGGACTTTGGAGGTGTGCTACAAAAGGTGCAAAGGGAATATATTAAAAAAAACTACACTGTGATTCCTGTCTTTTTAGAGTAACCAGAACCATTTTAGAGTAACTATTCACCCTCAAAGGTGAATGGTACAAGGCCTCTACAGGTGCAGTGGATAAGTCTGCAGATTTCTTGGTGATTAAAACTAATTTGGATGTCAGTTAGATGGAAGGTGATGTTGAGAAGTAAGGCAACATCTTTGTGGAAATCTGGAATATTTTTGAGCTTGTTGAGCCTTATATAAAGCATAGGACAATTAATAGGTTAAATGATATATTTCTAGTTCCAGACTGGACATGAATAGATCTGTGAGATTGTTGATGCTTTATTGAGGGACAGAACAGCGCCATCTGCCTAGGAGATTGTGGCCATGCCCTCTCATGAGTGAAGAAGCCCTCTAGGGATCCAGCAATATTTGTTAATTCCCACTCTGTTTCCAGCTTACCCTTCTGGAATGTTATTAAGAATGGTGAAATTTGGAAGCTGCAGAGGATCCTAGAGGAAATTGATTATCTAACTATTTGGATCCTTATTAGTCAGGATTCAAATTGGTCATTTAATAGAAAGAATATTATTCTTTCTGGTAAATTTGACCTGAAAGAGGAGAATGGATTTCTCTTGGACTATTAGAGCTCCATAATCAACCATGGAATTCTATGGCTTATTTGAAATGGTTTGTAGTTGGAATTGCACTGTCCTTCATTAATTCTACTCCTGCCTGAGCAAACATTTCAAGGTGCTGGCCTCAGAGGGGAAATAATCAAATCCTTGTGAGCTCTTGTAATTTTCCTCCTGTTATTTAACATCAAACATGAAACCATCGGGAGAAATCATTCAATGATTTTCTGTAAAGGATGATCAATATGCAAATTACACCCAGTTGTACATTGTCATTATAGGTCAAGTCAGAGATGCCATACAGGTCCTGAATTGGTATCTGGAGGCTGTAAGGAGCTCAGATTAACAACAAACATCTGGGCAATTCACCAAGAATTGCTCTGGGAATATGGTTTGTATTTAACCAAACAGTTTGGTTCATAACCTAGGAAGGCTCTTTTGACTTTTTTATTTATTGATTAAATGGATATTCAGAGAAGGAGAGGCAACTTAGATATGATTTCTTAGGAAGATGTAAGTGAAAAAACACATAGAAAAAAATAGAAATGTAGAACAACTTATTTGAGTTTTTATTTTAATAGAAACTCTATCCATTTTCATTTCCTGTTCTTCTTAATTTGTTACTGTCTTTGCTATTTTCTCAGTTGTGATTCACTTTTCCAGTCAAAACTATGTATAGAAATCCATATAGTTTGGAAAAACCTATAAAAAATTAACACATTGAGATGGAAATATATCTATATGTTGGGAAACATTTTATACCAAAATCATTTAAGAAATGTTGATATGCAATTTGTGTATGAAAAGGGACACAGTTGGAAATCAGTGCTTTTAAAACTTACTGTGAACCTAATGAGGAAAAAAAATTATAAAATAGAAGACAGGGAAACTGGAATACCATCCCAGGAAGAAGGGCAGCAGCAAGGGAATGAAGAAAGGGAGGG
>JANHFT010008663.1:26255-39036 GCA_032467955.1 Pseudoxenodon macrops
TCCAGAGCCTTTCTAGGAGCCTGGAGATGGCAAAAATGGCCTTCCCCATCCCCACCCCTCGGAGGCTCTTCGGAAGCAGGAAATAGCCCATTTGCCAACTTCCAGAAGTTGCTAAATGGGTTATTTCCTCCCTCCGGAGGGCAGGGGTGGGTTTTAACTTACCTTGCCGCCTGTTCACTCCCTCCTGCACCGCGTGCACGTACCTTGATCCTGCTTGATGGACTTGCAAAAAGGCTAAAATAGTGGCTTCAAATACATTCAGTAATACAAATAATTTTAAAGACTTGTATTCAACTGAAACCAGAGCTTTGATATACTCTGAAATCAGAATATGATAGTTTGCAGCAACTACAGCTGGCAACTTCAGAGGCAGAGTGAGCTGCTTTATGGTGGTGTACCTCTCAGCAGCTCACAGACAACTGAAAACAATTGACCAAGCTCTTTCTTGTATTTGAACTAGCAAACTCATCTAATTTACTCATGTCAGATGACCTTAAGAGATCTAATTCCTGAGTGGTTCTTCATCTAGGTAAACTTCCAATTGCTCCATTTTGAAGAAATTCACTTTGGAAGCTTGGTAGGCACAATTAGAATTTTGCAAAAAGTAGCTGTCTAAATTTGCATTCACTTTCTCTTTGGATTTTTTCTTTCTTTCTCACATTTCTAAACTAAAATTTGACTCTGACTCTGCTTAATTTGTCACCTTTTTCAGTGCCCCCCCTTTTAGTCAAGTGTTACCTAACAACATAAAATATTTTTTATCATTGGAAATTGGAAATACCAATGGAAATTTTTAAAATTTTCATTTTTAAAAGTAATTTTAAATGGCCAAAACAGGAAATTAAAACGCATTGTATTTTAGGAAGTTTGAGCACAGATAGGACATTAAGCTGTATTGCTGTGTTCTTCATTTTGAAACAATATATCAGAAGCAACTGTGAATGTTTGTTGTAGGGATGGAGAAAATTAGCCTAAAGAGAAGAAAACAAAAATTGAAGATCAGCGCCATGATTTCACAATAAAAAATAAAGCTATGTTATATCCATGAATCGACTCTTCTTTGACACAGATTTTATCATGTACTTTCTTTTGGAAGAAGAAGGAAACCTCACTCAGTTTACTAAGCTTAAATTGTCTTTCTATTTCACTTGTGAATGTCAAGCAGCTTACTTAGTACACTTTTGTGATATAGGCTCTGAAGGGATTTTGATGTTGTTCTCCATATTTATTCTATATTCTGTACTAATAGTATAATGGTTTGACTTAATGTGGTTTAATCTGTAAAGTATCCATGGATAAAAGTTCTCCTCTAGAGATATGTGCTAGACTTAATAGCCTTCTGACTCTCCCACATTACTAAAACTAAAGTGGCTAGTAATCTGTGCAGACTGCAAACCATTCAAATACTGATGTATTTATCAAAAAATGAGTTTAATAAAGTTCAAAAATTTGTTCATTAAGTTTAATTTGTACAAATACAGTGAAATTATTTGTGCACTGATTCCTTAGTTGTTGTTTTTTTTAACATCAGTGTCCATTTTTCAGAAAATCCTGGATATAAAATTAGTAGTTTAATAAATAGGCATATTCTGCTGTTTTTATTTCTGTTGTTTTCAGTTGAGAACTACTGATTTAATGTGCATGGAGATATCCTTAGCATTCCAAATGGTTGTTTATAGTGGTATTTTCCAATGTATGGCCATCCTGATGCTTTGGACTTCATTCCAGGCACCATTGGTGACTTTCTTCAAAAATTCCTGAATCTGATAGTGGAAGGTAGTTATGGGAATTGAAATTTATCTGATTGATTTGATTTATATCCATCAGCACCATACATTCCTTCAGGAAATCTAACATGTGTGAAGCATACTGAATTGGTGAGGACAACTCTGAAGGAAAATAGTATGCATCTCTCTTTATATGAAACATGAAACATGTGTTAGTTCTGCTCAAGCATTCAGTGGAACCCAAATGGCTAAAATGAGAGAGCTGCAGATGCTACTTTTGCTCTTTTGGTTTACACAACCACAATCCTTATCTTTAGGTGATAGAGAACTCCATCAGAAGCCAGATGGTAAAAGACTTACTTTAAATGATATCCCCAATAAAGAATATTAATGATAAAATCAACCCAGAAATGTCAGAGACCAGAATGAATCTCAAGACCTATGGAACACTCAAATATCCTTCACAAGCTTTTATGACTATACATAAATTCAGAATATGATTTCACTTTTTTTCTGACAACATCTGTGAGTGCTGAGGTGAAACAAAGTAAGCAGAAACAGGAAAGATCAGCTGTTAAACACAGAGTGCTCTCTCAGAGTTGATATATGATCACCAATTATTCCTGGTTCCCAAGCTGCTTGGCTTTAAAGACTAATGGCAATGAGATGCTTGTGTGACAAGTGATTGGTGGTTAAGGATAATGAAGATGATTCAATCCATTTTATTTGAGGGTATCCTCAGGTGATTTATTTTCTGCTTTCCAAACTGAAAACTGCTATATATGTGTAAGAATAAGATTGGCAGTCATGTTTAGATAAATGAGAGTGAATGAACTGGAACCTGACAAGAGCTAAAAGGATGGCATGGAGAAAACCAGTCCTCTTTAGCTATTGTGTTTATGTGTATGGAGTGGCATGCTGTCTAAGTGATAAAAAGTGATAAAAATTAATGAAAAAAAACCAAGGGATCAATTTGCCCTCTACTGCAGACTTAACTGGGTCCAAGAAATGAATGTAGTGTCTGGTGAGAACATCACACCACCACAGACACTCCCCTCCTCTCAAAAAAGAGTCAGTTGGCCCAATATTCAGCTGTAGGATTATCAAACTCTTATCTCTGATAAAATGATAAAATGCCATTTCTCTGGCTGTTATGTTTTTTCCTCTTTTGTAGCAGGTGTTTTTTTTTTGAAATGGGTAGGATCTGAGTAACTAAATGGATTTTTTTTTACATTTCTTTATTGTGTTTTTCTCTTTTTACATGTCACAGTAAATTCTTTAGAAGATCTATAATCTTTTATATATTCTACATTTATATTAATACATTTAATACATTGTCTTACAATATTGTCTAATTCTACATTTTTCTTTTGTACACTTTCTTTTCATCTTTTTGTTTTTAATCCAATCGTACCATTTTTTCCCATATTACATAATAATCCGAATCTTTTTATCCTTTGAGTTCTATTGTTCAAAAAATATTTGAATGCACGGAAATGGATAAGTTAATTATCAGACTCTCGGTTGGTGTATTTGTGTTTTTCCAACATTGTACGAAAGCGATTCTGGCTGTGGTTACAATATATAAAATCAAGTATTTGGATTTTCTATTGTATTTCCCTTTAAATATTCCTAGAAGGAAAATCTGAGGTATATTCTATTTGTGATCCTATTATTTCCTGTAGCCAACTATGGTTTTTTTCCCAATATTTTTTTGCTTCCGGGCCTAACCACCATATGTGAAAGAAGCTGCCTTGCTCTTTTTTACATTTCCAACAAAGTGGGTTTAAGTTTGGATATATCTTCGCTAGTCTTGAGGGCACCAAATGCCAGTGGTAAAACATTTTGTATTGGTTTTCTTTATATGACATTACTTTTGTTATTTTATATTTTCTATTCCAAATTTGTTCCCAGTCAGCCAAATGGATGTTATGTCTGATGTTTTTTTCCCATGCTATCATCACCCCTTTTACTATGTCCTCTGCTCTGTCAAATTGTAGTAGATAGCTATATATTTTTGTAATAATTTTTTCTTCTGGACCCATCAAAAGTTTATCTAATTGTTGCATCTCGACCTCTATTCCAAATTCCTCGCTATCTTTCTTATGCATTGATTGAAGTTGAAGATACGGCCACCAAGCTATAATTGTACCCTGTTTCTCCAGTTCCTACCTACTTTTTAATTTCCCACTACTGTCTAGAATATCTTTGTATTGGACCATTTTACACATGTCTATAGTATTAGGGTGGATCATTGCCTCCATGGTGGAAAGCCAATTAGGAATTTTCATATAGTGGTTTTTTTTTCATCTCTTTCCAAATTTGCATCAATGATTCTCTTATCTTATGTCTATAAAATATTTTTGTGATTTATTTTCTTTATCCCACAGGAATACATGCCATCCTTTCCATAGATCATGTCCTTCCAATATTAATATTCTTTTGTTTCTCAGGTTGACCCAATCCTTTAGCCATACTAGTAGTGCTGCTTTATAATACAATCCCCAATCTGGGAGCCCAAAGCCACCTCTTGCTTTACTATCTTGTAGATCTATTAATTTTATCCTCGTTTTTTTTGCCCAGCCATATGAACTTCAAAGTCATTTTGTTCAATTCAACGAAAAATTTCTTGTCCAATTTTATGGGTATGGTTTGAAAAAAATAAAGCAATTTTGGTAGATCATTCACCTTTATTGTTGCTATCCACACTAGTAAGGATAATTGCATTTTCCACTATCTTTCCAAATCTGTTTTTATTTTTTGTAATTGAATGGATCTTAATTGTGTCATTATGATTCCTCCCTCCCTAGAAATGATATCTTCCCAAGCTGTTTTGTTTCACTAGAACAGGCCTGTCAAACGGGTGGTTCATGGGCCGGATGCGTCACATGTAGGCCACGTCCACCCTGGCTCCACAAAGGCAAAAAACATTGCAGTACATCATAATATGTCATGTGACACAATTGAGTGCACTAGAAGATGTATTAAAATGACCATTACCACCCTGGTTTAGCCATTCTTTGTTGTCTGCAACTGAAGTGCCTCTTCATGGATCTACCAATTTAACTTCGTGACTACATGAGAATACACACTGGTTCATTTTTTGTCATTGGAATAGGGCCCTTAAAATTAACTAATATGCTGTATGTCAGGTTTAGTAACTACACTATATTATCAATGTAGGCAACGCTAAGAGAATTCAGTGCTAAGAGCTTGACATAAAGTCTTGATTCTGATTGTACCTTGTTAGAATTCCTGCTGTTTTCTTGTCAGAATTTTGCACTCCCATCAAGAAGTCTCTTCAAGCAGCTTTAAGCTGAGTAACAAAAGCAGTAAGAATTAAGTGGTTGTGTAACACATTGGCAAGTGGTATGCTGTAATAAAAGTTAAAAGACTTATTGGCTCATACTAATAGGTGAAAATCAGCTCTTTTCCCCCCTCATACACTTTTGGCCTTCATTTCTTCCTTGGGGATTTCCAATTCACAAGACAATGTGATTATAGAATAGAAAGAATTCTAACATCTATACTTGTAACACTGACATGAAAGATAGGGCTAATTTGGGTCTCTTGCTTGGTGCTGATCACTAGGTCAATCTATTTCTATAACTGATCATCCTGTCACCGCAATCTGTTTATTCTTTTCCTTTGGCCCTGAAGGAAAGTGTTTGAGGGCAATGAGACCAAGCAGAAAGAGTTAAAATCCTAGTGATAGGACAGATGCCATAAAGTACATACCACTGATAATTTTTCTTACTGTTGACAGAAAGTATACATGCTATAATCAGATAAATATATTACCATGGAAAGGAAAGTGTGTGGCTTTCTTTTTGTGAACAATTTTGCTTTTCTACTGCAAGACTTTATCACAAGCTGCCTTTAAAATATAACTGGAAGAGCATATTATTAAAGGATCTGTGTGTGTGTGCTTGTGTAATAGGTTCTGCTCTATGTACAGCTTGAGGAGGGGGCGGTGCCCAAAATGTTCTAAAATAACTCCTCTCTCTCATCTGTCAGTTGTTAGTGGAAAACTGATTTCAAATAGTTTAAATAGTAACTTCTTTTGAATTAGCTAAGTAAATACTGTATTACCGGTGTGCATCTGATGACATTTAGCTGTATTTTTTTTTAAACTACATGTCCTGGGAGATGCTGTCACTCTGGGCATATTTTCCCACTGTAGAATCCTTGAGTCCGCTCCCCACATATCCTTGAGTCTGTCAAAAATTATACTGTTCTGAAATTTCCCATTACTATTACCTACCCTTTTCTTCCCTTTATTGCCTCTTTTCAAGTTACTGCTGGTCACTTGACTTCTGTCCAAGGTAATGAGTGGCAAGGCCTAACAGATTTTTATACACCTTAAAGCTAGCCTTGGAAGATGCTGAAATAATGGGAAAACACTTTTAACATAGATTCAGTTTACAACAGATTAAACTTGTCTGATTTATAGGCTGGGAAAGAAAACAATTGCCATGACAGAAAATAAAAATTATGCTGCTGCAGGATGTTTGTGCCACCTTGAGTTCCCAAGTGGAGATATTACCTCAGTGGATGATATTGGCCTTAGTAGTCAAACTCAATATATGTCAGCTGTGTTTCTTAATTCATGCCATTTTGATGTTCTCATATTAATATGGCTACAATACTCAGAGGTACAGAAAATGATATTTAAAAGAAAGATAGAAAGGATATCCTAGGACTAATTAACCAAGATCTAAACACTGATATTTTATTATTATTATTTTCTTTGTTTGGTCTTTTATATGCCACATTATCAAACAACTTTATGTTGTGAGCTTCTTGGCACTCTGAGCTTGGTTGTTTTCTTGCAGATGCTTCATTACCCAACAAGGTAACATCATCAGTGCTAGAAGGAAGTGTGATTTGCTCCCTCTTTATATACAAGTGGCTTGCCCTATCAGTGCTTGTGGGAGTGTCCTTGGTAGTTCCTTGATTAGGTTGTTACTCCTTTCTAGCACTGATGATGTTATTTAGTTGAGTAATGCAATATCTGCAAGAAAACAACCAAGCTTAGAGAGTAGTAGGATTCTATACTTCAACCCTAAGCTACTCTTCTCTATTGATAATTTTAGGTAGCTTGGCAGTAAAACACTGATGCTATTATATTATGAAACTATTAGTTTTATCTTTGTTAGTCACCAAAATTTAAAATAACCAGGCTATGTACTTCTGTTATTTTTGTTTAAGTGATCAAATATTTAATTTGATCACATGGATCATTAAGGGCTGTACTTCAGGTACCCTTTCTTTTCCTTTTTTCCTTTTATTATTTTAGGAAATGAATGCTAAGTTCACAACCATTAATGATGTAGCTTAGTTCAGTTTTTAGTTGGAGACGGAACTTTTGCCCAGCTCATTCTTAAACAAAGGCAACTCTGAACAACAACAAAACTACAATTATCCCTAACTTGAATTAATTACAATAATAATGGTGATGTACTTTTTAATTAAGGAGACCTTCTCGGAATGCACTCCTACAAGTAAAAAGCAGGAGGAGAGAGATTTAATGAGGTCTCCTGCTTTTGACCT
This sequence comes from Pseudoxenodon macrops, assembly GCA_032467955.1. Taxonomy (NCBI): domain Eukaryota; kingdom Metazoa; phylum Chordata; class Lepidosauria; order Squamata; family Pseudoxenodontidae; genus Pseudoxenodon; species Pseudoxenodon macrops. The sequence continues at coordinate 33,536 of JANHFT010008663.1, forward strand.
GATTAAGTACACACACAACTTTATCTTCTGCTGTTCTTGGCCTCTGCAACTCATAAATACTCCTTGGGATCAGTACACTGACAAGGCTACAGTAGGAAATAGGTTTCTTGCCCTTGCTAGGTATTATGATTGACAATGTAATCTGAGAGAATGTTATGATACCATGTCTGCTGTGATATATTATGAATATTCTCTATTGGCTACTGGGCTTTTTGTTAATTGTGATGGAGCAGGGAGGTAGATTTATTGATATGCAAAATGCAGCCATGTGACCAGGTTTCCAACTTCACCTTCATAATTCTTGTAGTCTTACTAAGAGCTGAATAAAAGGGGGTTTTCTTTTGAAAGGGGAGAGAATGGGAGATTCCAGGAAAAAAAGTTAAAATATGTTATTGAAGTAAAGTAATCCTATCATTATATAGAAGAGCTGTGGTGGCACGGTGATTAGAATGCAATATTTCAGGCTAATTCTGCTGACTGCTGGCTGCCAGCAGTTCAGCAGTTCGATTCTCACTGTCTCAAGGTTGACTCAGCCTTCTATCCTTCCCAGGTTGGTAAAAAGAGGGCCCAGATTGTTGGGGGCAATATGCTGACTCTTTAAACTGATTAGAGAGAGCTGTAAAGCACTGTGAAGAGGTATATATGTCTAAATGCTATTGCTGTTACTTCAGGTCTACAACAGCAGGGATGGTCATAGAGAGCAATTTAAAATGTCAAGTTATGGACCATGATTATGCAATTGTGCAAACCACATCCTATAAAAAGGAACAGGATTTTGATTACATGATTGTTGCCACTTTCTTGATTTTATTGCCTCCCTAAAAATGTTACAAAGCCTGCTTCTGATGTGATAAGTTATCATGACTGAAAATTCTGAAACTCTGTTTTATTTTGTTTTTTCCTTTGAGGTATTTCTGTTTAAATGTAAGATTTCCATTCATATTTATCATGAAAAGTATAATTTCTAAATAAATTAACTTGTAAGTAAACTAATTAATAAATAGGAGTTGGTAAAAGTTACTGCTGCTATTGATGCCAATTAATCCCCCTTGATATAGGTCAACCTGTGGATCAAGTATTTTACCTTTACTCTATTTTTTTAATCTGTCAGCAATGCAACAAATTTGGAAGTGCATTTCTATTAGTGAAACCTAAAATGGGCACTCAAGTTGAGTGTTAGCTTACCGGAGGTGGGAGAAGTAAACATATTCACAATAATTGAGCAAGAAGAGATTTTTTTTATCACAGGAACTGAGGGTTGATTGGTTGTACCTGATTAAACAAATAACTTTTATAATCTCTCCAGTTAGAAATTTCCATTGGGACTTTCAATTTTTAATGCACATTTCCAGGACTATTTTATTTATAAATGAAAAATATTTTTAAAAGTCTGCATTTAAGTCACAATACTTAAGCAGTTTTGTGTAGGGTTTCAATTTTGTTGGCTTCCGTTAGCATATAACATATTCTATGTTTCACTAATATTGTGGTAATCCCTTGTTCCTGACACAGTGTACAAGTGGCACCTTTGTCAGTCATGTCTGAGATTGTGAAGAGTGAAACAGGTAGTGTATTACAGTCAAAAGAGATTTAAACCCAAATTCTGACTTCCTTCGGTGACGGACTGCAAAGTTTTAAGCTGCACATGATAACTTCCCTGCCAATCCAAACTTGATTTTAGCCCAAGAAGGCACATTCCTTGAGACTTAACTCTTGACTATGACTCATTGGATTGTAGCTTTTCTTGTCTAATAGAGCTTTGGGCTCTGGCAACTCCAGTTAAAAAAGATGACAAGAAAGACCCATGTATGTATTTAATATATATATTTAACATTTTTAATGTTCATTTACATATATGCTTGGATGGCATAGACAATTTGAGGCCCTAGGACTGAAAGTAGCCCCTGAGCTATTTTAATCTGCCAGAGCCTCCTTCGATCACAATTTCTGACATTCATAGCAGTGTCAGGTATGAAATATCTAAAATTCTGGAGGTAAGCCCCAAATTAAGCTTAATTTGATTTCTTTAAAAAAATTACAAATATCAAAATATCCTGTTTTTGCTTGTAAAGGGGATGTATTGTTCTACTCATCATGTTTTCCCCATTACTTGTCATATTATATATGGTTTCCAATCAGCAAAATCTTGTCCATTCCTGCCCTGAAAGGCTGCTGGCATGTGACATAGTCTCAATTGGCACATATGGTAATCTAGGTCAAGGTAGCATATGTTTCTTCCACAAGAACACTCAAGAAGTAATAAGCAATTTGCCTTCTCCAAATTGGTGCTAGGAGATGTATTCAGACTATAGCTATGCTGATTCGTAGGCCCAACAAGTTAGGATGGCTGGGTGAACATTCTTTCCAAGTCCATTATCACAAGTAAGAAGGAAGAAATACTGAAATCCAGAAAACAGCACATTAAAGAAGGCATGCTACGATGTGCAACTAAATGATCTTGTTTTAATATAATTGCTTCAAGACTGCAAAAAATAAGAAAAATAAGAATTAAAGAACAGATATAAATGAAATGATTTTCAGTAATTTCCTTTCTGAGTACCAGCCAGACTACCTACGCCAACTGATCTACTAATCTTCCTCCCTTTCTTCAAGATATAAAGGGTCTCTTAAGCCAGAAGGTAGTGTCAGTGCTCCTTGTGAAGCTCCTTGTTGCTTTTCAGTAAAATGTTAAGAGCACAATTATTTTGGAGAGAATTTTAACTCATTTCAAGCACTGCACCATCTACAGTTCTCTTTTTGTTTTCTTGTATTCTTTAGCTAATTCAGTTGTATTGTGTCTTTCAATCTGAGGTTTTATGACTGCCGCTTTATTAGTATTTTTAATCATACAGTGGGTGTTTTAATATTTTTTATGTTCATCTCTTCTGCCAAGAGACAGTGGATTATGGCAGGATATAAATGAAATAAAACCAATCAATTAATCCTAGTTTGATCCATGCCCATTACTTTATCAGTCATAAGGAAAGTTTACGACTATCCAAGAGCATAGTTGAAGTGTGGGTGTTTGACCTATATATATTAATGTCCTTTGTAGATAGACAGAGTGGGAGAGCACTATTTCTAGTTAGTTAGAACTGAAAAGAACATATACACAATTGGATTTATGCAATGCCATTCTAGCAATGCCTAGTTAAACTTGATTGAACTCAAAATAATTAAGCAGACATGGAATTGGTTAGGACCTTGGGAGAATGACACCAAGAAATAATAGAGTTGTAGATTAACCAGTTGGGAAAAATGCAAATTAAAGACACAGTGTGTGTGTGTGTGTGTGTGTGTGTGTGTGTGTGTGTGTGTGTGTGTGCAAGTCTTGGCGTATTCGGGTCTTTTCCCGTGTAAGATTGAGAGTATCTTGGTGACGTTTCGATGAGATCTCACTAGTACTATATAGGACTTCACAACATGAATGGAAACAGAAGATGGAGGTCCCCAAGCTCGCCATTCAGTTGTATTTGAGTGGGTGATAATTATTATTGTGATAAAGTCCTCCACCATTGATCTTAAAGGCTAGAACCATTAAAATTAAACTGCAATCTACTGTGTGAAGATGTAAGAGAAAAGTTTCAAATAATTGGAGTCATGGTGGTTTAGAATAAACATGCTAACACCATCTAAACAATTGTCCGTTCCTCAACATTACTAGGGTTTCATTGATAGTGGCAGTCTCTCAAGGCAAGGTACATCAAGGCATGTAATAATATCCCCCTGGTGCCATCAGTTATCTGAATAAATCTCATAAGTCTGTGGAAAAAGCAACATGGGGATTTGTCTTTTTTTTTTAAATCTCAAAATGTCTTGTGTTTGCAAAGAAAGGAACTTTTCTCCTCTGCAAACATTTATTTATATAGATAGGATCATAACAGGATAGATAAATTGTTTTTGAAAGCAAATTATTTCTGTCATTATCATGTTCTTAAACAAAATAACTCCATACACAGATACAGAACACAGCTGCTGATCCCAGGGACAGGACTCTGAAAATGCCAGTGCTATAAACAAGCACTGAAGGTTTGTAGGAATCATCTTCAACTTGGATAAAAAAGGAATAAGAAATCGAAAAAAGGAGAAGAAGGCTGGGGGACCCACAATAGCAAAGTGACAATCTGGATTAGCAATAGCACTTAGACTGATATACCACTTCATAGTGCATCATAGCCCTCTCTAACCACTTTACAGAGTCAGCATATTGCTCCCAAACATATTGGGTCTTCATTTTATCAATCTTGGAAGGATGGAAGGCTGAGTCAACCTTGAGTCAGTCAGGATGCAATCTAGAACTAAGTCAGTAAGAAGCAGCCCAGAACTAAAGAGAAACTTCCTAACAGTGAGAACAATTAACCAGTGGGATGGCTTGCCTTCAGAAGTGGATGTTTCATCACTAAAGGCTTTTAGAAAGCCACTTGCCTGGAATGGTATAGAATCTCCTGCTTGAACACAAAGTTGGACTACAAGACCTCCAAGGCAGGGGTGGGTTCTAACTTATCTCGCCGCTGGTTTGCTGCCTCCTGTGCCACGTGGGCACGCTGCGTGGGTGCGTGCAAGCTTCATACGTGAGCGCATGCGCAGTATAAACAAATTACATTTTTTTTAAAAAGGCCGAAAACAAGATGGTGACACAAGCGCAGTGCCAGAAACTTGGCTTCTGCACATGCACAGAAGAAGAAAAACCTGGAAAAAATTAAAAAAAATTTTTTTTCAAAAAAAAAAATTTCCACAAAAAAGAAGGTGGTGTCTACAGACCAGAACCGGTTCTATGACATCAGCAGCGGCTTACTACCTACTCTATAGAACCAGTCTGAACCGGTAGGAACCCACCTCTGCTCCAAGGTGCCTTCCAACTTTATTATTCTGTATTCTGTAGGATCAAACTCCTGGTATTGGGCACAGTTAGCCTGAAATAATGCATTCTAACCACTGCACCACCTATTAGAATAGAAATGTAGGAAATACAATTTATATACATATAATTCCTATATAACAATTTTTCATTACTAAGAAGATTTTGCAGATACATACAGAATAGAATGGCTTTATTTCTGTAAGAATTAAGTCAAGTTAGAAGTTTACACTGGGTCCCCCAACTGGTGCTTGAGTACTGTTTACAGAAAAAATTTGAAGATTCCCTGAAGACACAACTTTTTTCTGGAAATGTAGGTAACTGATGTATTAAGGCTGACAGAACATTTTTCTCTCTCTATGATAAATCTTCACGGTTGGTAGTGCTGGGTGATTGGATGAATCAGTCAAATAGATACGTATTGCTTTCAGTTGTTTCTGTTTAAAAATCAAATATATTTTCTGTTCCTACATCCAAAATTTTTTGATTATGTTTCTGGTTACTCCAAAAATATTTTTCATGTTATTTCATATGTGTGTGTGTGTGTGTGTGCGCGTGCACATGTACACACACACACATACATACAAACATTTATAAAATATAAAATAATATAAAATAAAGAATATAAAATAATATAAAATAA
>JANHFT010008664.1:8720-26803 GCA_032467955.1 Pseudoxenodon macrops
CCCATTTTTGTGAAAAATGGCCCGTTTTTCGCCCGTTTATTCACCAAAATGGGGGAGTTTTTGCCTTCCCCCAGCCCACAGAAACACTCTGCAAGCCCCCAAACCCTCCGCGCACCCCATTTTTGAGAAAAACAGCTCCATTTTTTGCAAAAATGGGGTGCAGGGGCGGAGCTTCAAGAGGCCAAAATTGCTGTATTGTGTATAAGATGCAGCAACATTTCCACCCTCTTGTGTCTTATATTCCGAAAAATACGGTACTTAAAATCTGTTATCACTGTTCAGGGTCATGAAAGTATTCTTTGGCCACTAGATGACAGTACAAATACTTTCTTTTAAAAGCATAAATTAAACTTTTAAACTGTTTTTTTAGATTCTAAAAACTTTAAAGATAAAGACAGATAAAAAATATTTTAAGAAGTTCTGATCTGTTTCCAATCATTCCACAAAGTCAGAGGCCCCCAATTATTATTTTTTCTAATTTAAAGATTTCCGGGCTCTTTTAGCCGCTACTTTATTAAGCGAGGCGGCAGCTTTTTTCCACTCCACCTCACACTTTTTCCGACACTTTCTCTCAAGTTCTTAATTCATGAAAGAGCCAAGTTAAAAAATAGGATTTTCTGTCCCCAAGACAAAGTTAAGAATAGCTCTCACCAGAAGCTTCACTTCACTTTTTTCCCCTCCTTTAGAGTGATCGCCTCCAGCTTTGATAGCTCAATGGTTGCCGTCCAGACTGTTCGGTCCGGAGCTCTTTGCTGGCGCTTTAGGTAAATTGCGTTTTCCATATCCACGCCAGCCTGTGCTCCGGTTCTTCGCCTTCCCTCCAGGAAGGTTCTGGGTTTTAAGACCCCTAAATTCAGCTGGGACCAGAGGTTTTCCCTAGAGCTCCGGGATTTTCCTCTGCACTGTTGCGGTGCTGGCCACGCCCATCTTGATTACAAATATTTGAATTGATTAAAGCACTGAATTTTAATTTGTTTTCCATATATATTTACTAATTGCATCAGTCACTTTTAGATACTGTATTTGTTTCATTCTTTTGTATTGTTTTATTTTTTTTCTTAGTGCATTCATTTGTACCCATATTGTTGTCTTTCATCTCTTATCTTCAGTGTATACTTAGTCTCATGTGTATAAGTAGTCCTCACTTAGTGATTGCCCCGTTTAGTGAACATTGAAGGTTATGCCAGTGCTGAAAAATTAACTTTATGATTGGTCCTTACACTTACAACCTTTGCAGGATCCCTGCAGTTACATGATTGAGATTCAGGCACTTTATCACTAGCAAGTGTTTACAACTGTCACAGTGTACTACAATCACATGATTGTCATCTATACACATTTGGCTTCTAACAAACAGAATAGAGAATTTGGCAGTAAAATTGCAAGTCTCAATCACATGATGTCTCAGTTAAAGCATGTGATTTGTTTAATGACTGGTGGAAGTGAGTTGATAATCCCATCAAGCACACATGAAGTTTTGTTTAAGAACTACATTACTTAACAATAGAATTGTGGATTCCAATTACCATAATTAAGTTTAATATAAATTTATGAAATAAAGTTCATTAATTGGTAAATAATCATTTTCATGGTGAAAACCAATAGGGATGTAACTTAACACATTATTTTTGAGGCTATCTTTTGATGGATGTTTAGAAATATAAGTGTTAAAACTAAGCTTTCTTTGTAACAATACCTTTTGAAATTAAGTAGTAATAAATATCAAGAAGGTGTTTATTTCAAAATCTCTTTTATTTAATGTAATTTACAAAAAAAAACTTACCAACTAAAATACATTTCTAGGTTGGTGATCTCGATATGTTGATAAATAAGAAGATACGAGATAGAGAAGCACTCTTGCACTAAGAAAGGTGTGTTGTATTAAAAACCAATTCATGTAGGTTGAAAATGAGAGAGCATAATTCTCATTCATGTAATTGCTAATAAATGGAGACTTTCCCCTATTTTTTATATAGGGAAATATTTAATTTTTAAAAATTAAAAATACAGGTAGTCCTCGTTTAACTATGGTAATTGGGACTGGCAACTCTTATCACTGTGACATGGTCATAAATGTAACATCATATGATGCTGCTGACATAACAGCAGTTGTGGTAGTTCCAATTGCCATTGTTAGGTGAATTCCATGCGGTCACAGCATCCCACAGTCATGTGATTGTTATTTTGCTTCCTATTGATGGAAGCTGAAGGTCACAAATTGCTACCATCCAACCATGGTATGCTGCAATGTAATGCAAGACACCTATAATCACATGACAAAAGGAATGCTGTGACAACCACAACTATGAGGAACAGTTGTAAATCACATTCAGTACCATTGTAATTTCAGATGGTCGCTGACCAAGTGGTCATAGAATGAAGACTGCCTGAATTTTGCAGGGCCCGAATCAGTAACTATGTTGTTAAGTTAATGTAATATAATGTAATTGGAGAACTTGCCTCAATGTTAGACTAAACATTAATATTCTATAAAAATAGAGTAGAAGTGATATTGGTTGACCAGATTACTTAAAAGCTCTTCTGGGTTTTTATTTTAGCTAGTAAATTGTATTTGAAGTATTTGTTTCCTGGTTTCCCTTAATTTGGGAAATTAGCCAACTTATTTCTGAACACATTTTCTATAATATTTTCATGCAATATAGAAAGTCATATATAGTTTGGGGCCTACATAGGACAACTTCTCTTTAACAGTTGCTGCCCTTTTCCCAAATGGGCCAGGTGTTATGGTGTGAAGGATTCCAGCATGAGGTATTCTTTGTAGATCTGCCTACTTTGATAGCAGGATAGCCCTCACACTCATGGACCTCTAGAAGCAAGTGAAAATATGACTGTTCTTAAGTCATATCAAGCAAGTGTATATTCAGTAAATTGAACATTATTTTTAGCATTAATTTGAGATTGGACTACTATTTAAATTATATTGACCTAAATTGCATGTTATGTGGTAAATTATGTAAGCTAGCATCTAGAATACCTAGAATCTGCCTAGTTTCAGAGGGTAGATGCATCTTGAAAATAAATATATGTATTTTGCTCTATCCTTAGGTTAAAACTTCAGAATTTTATCGTTATTCCAGGCAGTTGCGGCATGAAGTGGAGCAGGCTATGAATTATTTCCATAGTGTGCATCAACAGCCTTTGATGGAAATGAAATCAAATCGCATTCGTTCTGCCAAACCCCAGACTGCAGTATTTAGAGGAATGATAGGACACAGCATGGTAAATAGCAAAATACTCCTCCTGCACAAGCCAAGGGTCTGGTGGGAGTTAGAAGGCCCACAAGTACCTTTGAGACCAGATTGCCTTGCTATTGTTAATAATTTTGTGTTCTTATTGGGTGGGGAAGAGTTGGGGCCAGATGGTGAATTTCATGCTTCTTCCAAGGTATTCCGATATGATCCAAGGCAAAACTCTTGGTTGCGAATGGCAGATATGTCTGTGCCACGGTCAGAATTTGCTGTTGGTGTTATTGGAAGATACATCTATGCTGTAGCTGGAAGAACAAGAGATGAAACATTTTATTCAACCGAACGATATGATATTACAGAAGATAAGTGGGAATTTGTAGATCCTTATCCGGTCAATAAATATGGACATGAAGGAACTGTTCTTGGCAGCAAATTGTACATCACTGGTGGAATAACGTCGTCTTCTACATCCAAGCAAGTGTGTGTATTTGATCCCAGTAAAGAAGGAACTGTGGAGCAGCGAACAAGAAGGACTCAAGTGGTGACTAATTGTTGGGAAAACAAATGCAAAATGAATTATGCAAGATGTTTTCACAAAATGCTTTCCTATAATGGCAAACTTTATGTTTTTGGAGGTGTCTGTGTAATTCTGAGAGCCTCGTTTGAATCTCAAGGCTGCCCTTCTACAGAGGTTTATGATCCAGACACTGATCAATGGACAATTTTGGCTTCTATGCCAATTGGTAGAAGTGGCCATGGTGTGGCTGTTTTGGAGAAGCAGATAATGGTTCTTGGAGGCCTTTGTTACAATGGTCACTACAGTGATTCAATTCTTACTTTTGATCCTGAAGATAATAAATGGAAAGAAGATGAATATCCAAGAATGCCCTGCAAACTTGATGGTTTACAAGTTTGTAGCCTACATTTTCCCGAATATGTGCTAGAACATGTTAGACGTTGTAGTTAAAAGACTCAAGAAGACCAAGTATCCATGAGAATAGCAGAGTAAAGTGGAGGGAAATAAAGCAAATTATATGTTATTGACCTGTGTAATATACATCTTAATAAAGAAAGTGTACAGGAATGTATTTACAAAGTTTATTAGGAATAACTGCAATTTCATAATGATTAGTTTTTTTTACATATTATATGGTCTAAGAGAAGGAAAAATAAAAGATGTTCTTCCATTTTATTTCTTGTAAAACCATAATAGATGCACATGAACACATGTCTCTGTAAACAAAACTTTGTGGTTCAGAAAGTACTGGAACAAACTGTTTTTGAAAGGTGGTTTAAAAGCAAATGTATTGTGAATTTTAATTTTTTAAACGGGTGAAAATTTGGACATCCTTACTAGAACAGATTCTCTTCTAATATAGCAGTGCAATGGGCCTTTTGTTTTAAGTACATTATTTATTTTTTCAATACTTCTTTTTCACTTTTATGCCCCCTGAACAAATTTAACACATCATCTTTTGATATTGGTCACAATTTAAAATAGTTTTCTATTTTTATATGATTTTCCTTAATTTTATGCAATAGTTCCTATTAGTCTTGCTGAAAAATAAGTTTCTAAAAATAATTTAAGCTTTTTAATGAAAACTCTAGACAGCCTTTGTTTTAATTGTTTGTGCATAAAATGTAGGTATAAAGTAGGGTCAAGATAAAATGCATATTTTTATGTGCAGCTAAAAATCTATTTTTACTAGTGCACAGATATCAGCCATATATAGAGAATTTTAGCTATGATGGTATCCTTTCATGTATACATTCAGAGGTGGGATTCAGCAGGTTCTGACCAGTTCTGGAAAACCGGTAGTGGAAATTTTGAGTAGTTTGGAGAACCAGTAAATACCACCTTTGACTGGCCCTGCCCCCATCTATTCTCTGCCTCCTGCGTCTCAGCTGATCAGGAGGAAATGGGGATTTTGCAGTAACCTTCCCCTGGAGTGGGGTGGGAATGAAGATTTTACAGTATCCTTCCCCTGCCACGTCCACACCACGTCCACCAAGCCACATCCACAGAACCGGTAGTAAAAGTTTTTGTATACATTGGATAATTGAAAGCTTCATTCTCATTAATGTATATGCTGACTGATGGAACTCCTTTTAATGCAAATAAGGAAGAAAGTGAAGAGTGTGTGTATTTTTAAAAGATTTTCCAGGTTTTATCTTCTTAGTGCTTTGCCCTGAAATGCCTAACATAAATGTATATACCGGTAATAAGCATAAAATCTGCTCTTTATGAGCAGATAATTTTCTCCAGGTATTATCAGCTATTGGCAAAACCATTTCCTTGCACTGATTAAGCTGTTGTACTTAAAAACAGAGATTTGACTGACTCAGCATTATTTCAGCAAACTTGAAAATATTACTGGCTTCACTATTTCTGAATAGGGTGGCTAGCAGCAGAGGGATCCTGTATCCCTTGAAATTTTGTTGAACTACAACACCCAACCTCAGTCAGCAAGTCCAGTTGCAGTTGGCAAAATTTGGAATTCCCACCTCTGGACAATAAGATGTTGTTAAAAGCACTCTAAATATGTGGACACATATCTGAAAATGAGTGATATCCCTCAATCTGAATAGAATTTTGGATTGACATTGAACTTTCATTATCTCTTTAAAGTAATTTGGAAATGTGAAAAATAATAGCTGACAATTTGAAACTTGTTGACTCTAGGCAGATTGCTGAAATGGTTTCATGAGATTCAATGCTCATGTAAAATATAAAAATATAAGCTTCACAATTTTATTTTAGCATTTTGGGAACCTCTATATAACAACATGCTATATTCTTGGGTTTAACATTATGGATGTGATAATTTCCCAATTTTTGCTGTGTTAAACAGCAACATACTTGACTGAAGCAAATGATATATAATATTATTATATAATTGTATTCTTTCCAAGCTTTTATCTCTGAAAGATAAATTAATGGGGCAATATTATTTTGTGATTATCTCAAAGAGCACAAATATAAATTACCCCTGTAATAATATGCTATATTTACTGAAGTCATGTTATTAAAAAATGGTAGGTCAAATTTTCTCATTAGTTTCTTGCAGACAGACAAATTTGAATGTTCATAAATTGCATAAATTTCTGAAAAAAGCATTGTACTAGCACAAATTCAAATGCTAAACCAAAAGTGATCCTCTTGTTTGTGTAACTTATATTTACTACTTTTAATGTAGACATTGGACAGTTACTAACCTTATTAAGATGCAATCAACGCTTCATTCTGTAACTGACAACATAATAAGATAATAAGATGTGCTGGGGGAAATGTAGCACAAAAATATTTTGTTCTGTTTTAAGACAAACTACCCTGCTTGGATTCAGTTTTGAAGGCATATCAGTTGGTATATAACGCCAGTAGTTCCTGAATGAATAAAAGCATTCTGACCTTTTATTCTAAAATAAAAGCAGCATATTAATGTTTATATATACACATTCATCCATTATTTCTCCTATTTTGCTATAGACCTATTCATTTTTATATTAGTTTATAGAACATACCGGTAGTATATAAAGAAGGGGAAATTGTAAATAAGCTTAATCCACAGCATGTTTCAAAATGTGAGTATAACTTCTCACATCCCATTTTAAGGACTTACGTTGCCAGAGGAACATAATCTAAAACTGTCAAAATAAGTATTCAGTAACTTGTATTTTTGCTCACCATAAAATTTACTTCTATTTTTATTTAGTCTTATAAACTAAAATTAACTAATTCTAGAAGTGTTTGTGATAGCAGGGTAAGATCAGCTAAAAATGGAACTGAATTTTTTTCCAAGTATATTAAAGAGCCATTTTTGTATAATGTTAATTATTATTTTATGAATAGCAGAGAAGCTTAGACACTTACTGTTGCTGCTTCACTATGGTTGTTATGTGATCAAAGACTTCTGGCTGTAAGAGAATATGGGTTTTTGTTTACATCTAACTTGGGGAAAATCAATAGGCTTGGCCAGTGATGGCGAACCTTTTTGCTGTTGTGTGCTAAAAATGGCTGTGCATGCGCTATTGCGTGTGCGCGTGCCAGTACCCATATTGCAACATGCCCACACACACATGCGTGCCCGACCACACGCTGCACTGTGCATGCGCCCTCATTCAAAATTTGCTTGATAAAAATTGCAGCGATGCAAAGTCAACCACAGGGTGCGCGGCCAGGGAAGGAGCAGGTGGCTGCACAGCCAGAAAATGTCTCATGTGCCGGAACTGGCTCCCAGCGTTCCTTGTGCGCAGCCCTGCCACCCCAGAAAAGCAGCAGCAGCTGCAGGGGTGAGGACAACAGCTACCGGCCAGCTCAGGCGCACTTTGCCCTCTTCTTGAGCTTTCCTCGTGTGCCCTATCTTATTTGCCTTCACCGCTGCTGCTGCTTCCATGAGAGCACATGTGCCTGGCTGCTAGCCAGCTAGCTCGCCTGCCTGCCCCACAGTTGCCACAAGGAGAGTGAGATCCGAAAGGCAGCAGTGGCGAACTGAAGATAAGAAGGTAGGGCGCGCGTCCATGAGGAGGGTGGTGTGTTGGAGTTGGCCGGTACCTCTTGCCCTTCCCCCTGCAGCTGCTGCTGCTTTTCTGGGGCAGTGGGGCTGCGTACGAGGAATTCTGGGAGCTGGTTCAGGCGCACAGGGCAGCATTTGCTAGCTGGGTGACCACCTGCCCCGCTTTCTGCTCCTTTCCTGGCTTGGCTCAGCTGGCAGCAGGAACATGTCCGACTCATTTTAGGATGCAAACAAAACACAAGGTGGCGGGGGCAGCCAAGCCAGCGCTCCCAAAACCTGGGGTGGGCGAGTGGGGAGGCCAGCTGGGGTGGGCGAGTGGGGAGGCCAGCTGGGGTGGTCTCACCTTAGTGGCCATGGTGGGCTTTGGCGGTGTGTCTCCCCACCTCAGGAGGGAGCCTGATTGGCAACACAGCTTTTAGACTCTCCTACCGGACGGGGGAGAAGGAAGGCGGCACCGGCGCAGCTCTAGCTCCGTTTTCAGGCCAGCTACCGCCTCCCCTTCCTGCCAAACTTCCAAGCCATGAAAAGGCAAAGAGCAGAATCCTGGCTGCCAAGCACTGCCTGTGCTTCCTCTCACCTGCTTCTTCCTGATCGCTTCACCCATAGCCAGAGGTGGGATTTCCACAAAGGTGTCCCGAAACCCAAGCAGGAAAAGCCTGCTGTTCCTGTCGCCTCTATCCTCTTGCCCCTGGCGGCATCGGTTCTTGCGCTTCCCTGGCTAGGCCTGGGCTTCCCTGTCTCCCCACACGAGAGGGCTTCTGGCGCAGCTCCCTCCCACTCCCGCCTGGCAATGGTGGTTCTCAATGCCGCTTCCCCAGCACCTGCATAAACAGCTGACTGGGTTTTCCTACCCCACTGGAGGCTTGGGGCCATGCTAGAAGCCCGCTCAGGCGGGGAGATGGGAAAGCTATGACCAGGCCCGCCTGTCTTTTGGATTTCGCTCTCCCCGCCACTCCAGGAAGGAAGCAGAGCTTCACGCCTCTGCGGCCATAGCAGCAGGTGATAGCTGGAAAGGGCTGAGGGGCTTGGCTTGGGCTCCTTTTCTCCTCTCTGTGCAAAGAAGGAGTGGAGCATACCATGGAGCCCTGCCCGTGTGCCTGAGTTGGCGTTTCCTCGCGCATCCCATCTTCTCTACTTTTGCTGCTGCTGCTTCCATGAGCGCACGTGCGACTGGCCGTTGGCCAGCTCGCTTGCCTGCCTGCTTGCCTGCCTGCCTGCCTGCCTGCCTGGTGGTTGCCACAAGGAGAGTGAGATCCAAAAGGCAGGTGGGCCTGGCTGTAGCCTTCCCTTCCTCCTTCATCTGCACCAGGTGCTCACCGGAGCCTTTCAGATCTCACTCCTTGTGGCAACCGCAATGTAGGCAGGCAGGTGAGCTGGCCAGGTGCACATGCACTCAAGGAAACAACAACAGCAGGGAAGGCGAAGATAGGGCTCATGAGGGAAGTCCGAGAGGAGGGGGAGGTGCGCCTGAGCTGGGGTGGAGGGGTTGCACACTAGGAAGGCTGGAAGACAACTCAGGCACACAGGGCAGCATTTGCTGGCTGGGTGGCTGCCCGCCCCGCCCGCTAGTCCTTTCCCAGTTCAGCTCTTGGCACCTCCACCATTTTTATCGAGCCCCCCCCACAAAAAAACAAACCCCAACAAACACCTGTTGTTTCAGCCAAAATGGAGTTTGCCTGTCACTCCCTCGCAGACCGACTCCAGCCCTGTTGGCGTCCCAGCCTCTACCTTTGGCATGCCTTCATAGCTGTTCTGCTGGGTCTTTTTCGCTCTGGCGCCAGGAAACAGCTGACATCGCCTTGGTTCATCCCTCTGGCGGGGATGCGCGGTTCTGGCACTTGCTGCTCAGCAAACGCGTGCAGCTTTTGGAGGAGGCTTTTCACCAGAAGGCCAAAAATCAGCTGGCCAGCATTCACATACACCCTGGAGCTGGTATAGGGCAACGCCTCACGTGCCCTCAGATATGGCTCTGCATGCCACCTGTGGCACGCGTGCCATAGGTTCGCCATTACGGGGCTAGGCTTAAGCAATTGCTTACCTGCCTAGCTTTTAAGTAATATTTGAATACTGATAGCTCTAGTGTCTTGTAAAGTTAATTTGATAGTCCCATTTATGAAGATTCTCAGTCATCTAGGTCATGGTTGTTCCAAAGGTGCTTTTTTTCAAAACTTGTCCAGTTGCCTCTTGAAAACAAAGCACGTTTGGGAGAATTTGACAGTCTCCTTGCAGTTATATCTCAAAGGGCTTCTAAGGTCAAGGTTTTCACTAATAATATATAAAATGTTTTTTTAATAAAATGTATCAATGTGTCTATCCATGCAGAGTTGATAAATTAAAGGTATTTTTACTGTAGGAGTGCTTTTAAAACAAAATCCTCCATAGCCAAGTTTATATGCTATGTGGCCTGATCAATACCTAAATCATCTTGTGGATCATATAGAAGAAAAGTTTAAAAAAACAATTTACCACTGAGACAATAGTAAAATTATGAAATATATTGATATAGCAATAGCACTTAGACTTGTATACCATTTCACAGTGCTTTACAGCCATCTCTAAACAGTTTACAGAGTCAGCATATTGCCCCCAATAATCTGGAGCCTCATTTTACCAACCTCGGAAGAATGGAAGGCTGAGCCTGGTGAGATTTGAACTGCCCAAATTGCAGGCAGCCAGTAGAAGTAGCCCCCAGCAGTGCTGTGGAGTCGGAGTCGAGGAGTCGGAGTCAGAGGAAATTTTGGGTCCCTGGAGTCGGAGTCGGAAGTACAAAAAACGGAGGAGTCGGGAGTCGGAACATTTATCTACTGACTCCACAGCCCTGGCCTGCAGTACTGCATTCTAATCACTGCGCCACGGCAACTCTGCTTTCTCTGCTTTCTCAATTATAGTAAGTTATCTGAAAAGGCACATTAAATGTACTGGGACTATGGTGCTTGTGCTTTTTAATTTCTCATCCAGTGTAATACAAAAGCCTGGTTGTTTGCATACTTAATGGAAAGTTAGCTCAAATGAGTTATTGAACTGATACTTAAAGTTAGTCTACTTAGGATGTCAGCCTCAAGTTTTTCAATCTTGCTGTTGCATAAAAATACAATTTATCTTAATGTAAATGTTTATTTTGTTTGATTAAAAGGCAAATATTCTTCAGCTTATACATGTCAGATGATTTCTAACCTATTATGTATCTTCCTGTGGTTCACAATAATCTTCTATATTGTACTTTCTTGAAATTCCTATGCATATGAAGGTAATTTAAGGTTACAAGAGAAAATAATGTAAGAATGTAGCAAGTACAGCAAATTATTCATCCTTTTGGTATTGAGAATTGTAGCTCTTTGATATTTCTCCATCCATGTCTGTCACAACTAAAATTTAAATGTATTTAAAATATAGCTACTCAACTTACACTGAACTTTGGACATTTCCCAAATTGTTGATGCCATGCTCTCCTAAAAAGCTTACTATTTAGTTTAAACCATTTCATCTCATTGATAATTAAAATGCCAACTTTAGTGCCAAAATGGAAGAGAAAGGAAACATGAACATTTTTAGACGATTTAGACATAATGCACTAGTCTAAGGCCTGTTCATTTCATTGGGACTCTTTATAAATACTTGGTAGTGTTAGAAGAAAAAAGGACTGTTTATTCTTAAGAAGAAGTGACTCTCCAAAAACTAGTGTCTTGCATTAATGAATGTTTACATGTTTAATTACTCTAGAAAGCCTATTCTTACATTTTATTTTTGACATGTCCATGTTAATATAATTTACTTATGAATACTATTTTCTATACTATTTTAGTTGAGAAAAGTAATACAACTAAAAGAAGGATATCACATGAAAAAAATCTCACCAAATAAAAACTTAAAGCATGAGTTGTATGTCCATTTCTTATACTAAGTTAATACTGGAAGAACAGTCACATATAAAACCATAACAACCACTAGGCTAACCTCAGAGTTCATCACTGCTCGTTTTTTATTGATATCATGAAGTGGCTGAATGAAAATTCTGAATTTTCTTCTCACATAAATTACTGATATTCTGACAATATGGAATTAAAGAATAAAATTCCATTTCTAAAACAAGAATACTTATACATAATTCAAGAATATCTCTATTACTATCAATATAAACAAGAAAAGGAAATAAGGCCCAATACCTGAAAACAAAACTTGCTTAAAGTTCCATAACCAGAAAATTATTTCTCTCAATTTTATGGTATCATAGCATTACAAAATTTATTCAACTTTTGAAGGGGAAAAAAGGTCAGCGACATACATTTGAATGAAAATCAGGACCAGTTATTCTGAATTAGATTATTAGGTCTTAATTAGGATTACATTTCATATTTAAGTTTTATAAATATAATTTCAAATACTATGCCAAATTTTGAGAATATTGTTAGTAACAATAGTTAGAGAAGTTGCTGTTGCAGGATGGGTATGCATAATCCAAAGCTGCTTTTCAACATATCTAATAAAATGTTTGCATGTTAATTTGAGTTACCTTTGAATTGTGCTACAATAAATTGGAATACTTTATTCCAATATGTACTGTGCAGTTCTAATAATTTACCTGAAGCAGTTGTAAAACTGCAATCTTTTAATATTCTTAAAACATTTCTTTATTTCTACTTTTTTGTAAATGTTATTCCAACTCATCCTGTGAATGCATTATGTTCAGACATGCATATATACTGTTCTGTTTTTAAGCAAGGTGTAAAAATTGTATATAAATAAGAATGTAAATAAAATATTTTTTATTTTCACTATAGTTTTTCCATTTTTTGTTCCTTTTCAATTGTTAAGTCTGCTTCACATTCTTAAAAGTCATATATATTGGCTGACTTGTGAAAGTACTCAACTGAGCTGAAATACAAATACAATAGTTTGGACCAGTTGTAAATTTTAACAATGTAATGAAATTTGAATACTTTAGATGATACTTTGATGGGAAAAATAATGAAGCTGTACTTTTTTCTTTGAAAGCAATATTTAAAAGTGCTTAGCTTTGCCTATTTTTATTTATTTTTATTTATTTGATTTGTCAATCATTTACAAGATAATAGGTATAAGAATAAACATGAATATGAACACAGGAAATGGATACAAATAAATGGGGACAGTCGGACAGTGACGGTAGACACACTGGTCCGCTTATGCACGGCTCTTACAAACCTCTTAGGAATGGGGTGAAGTCAATAGTAGACAGTTTAAGGTTAAAATTATGGGGGTTTGGGGAATGTAACAACAGAGTCAAGTAGTACATTTCAGGCATTGACGTTCTGTTGCTGAAGTTGTATTTTTTGCAATCATGTTTGGAGCAGTTTACCTTGAGTTTGTATCTGTTATGTGATCTTGTATTATTACAGTTGAAGCTGAAGTAATCGTTGACAGGCAGGATGTTGTAGCAGATAATTTTGTGTACTATGCTTAAGTCCAACTGCGTAGTTTTAGGTCTGTGATGGCAAACCTATGGCACGTGTGTCAGAGGTGGCATGCAGAGCCCTCTCTGTGGGCACGCGGGCCATCGCCAACTGCTCTTCTGGTTTCCAGTGCACACATGTGCACTGGCCAGCTGGTCTTCATGGGTCCTGGAGCACTGGAAAGCAGCCCAAAAAACAGGCAAAACTGGCCAAAAAAACAGACCAGTTTTTGGACTTTTTTGTTGTGGTCAGAACACTTTTTGGGCCAAAAATGGCCCAAAAACAGGCATGCTGGTCTTCAGGTTTCTGGCACTATAGTGCATACTATTCTTGTGAAATACATCTGGACTCGCTCAATTGTATTAATGTTCGATATGCAGTGCAGATTCCAGACAGATGAGCTGTATTTAAGAATTGGTCTAGGAAAGGTTTTGCATGCCCTAGTTAGCATACAATATTACCGGAGGAGAAGCTTCGTAAGATTAGGTTAACAATTTAACATTTAGAAGAAACAAATCTGTTTCTTCTGAATGTATTTTGAACCCCTTTCTTCAAACCCCTTTTCTTTCCAATGTAGTTCCAAATAAAACAAAGACTTAGCCCATATCATGCTTGCAAAACAATTAAGGCATACTGTATTAAAAAGTAGAGATACAGTGCACTTATGAGTTACTTGATAGTATTCGTAACTTCAGTTGCTCACCTACATGCTGTCTTGTATTTACTATCATTTCCTGTCTTTCTTCTTCTATCTTCACAACATTTAAACCTCAAATTTGCTTGAAACAGTTCAGCACTATTAAGTTTAAAGCATTATTATGGCTCTTTTAAAAAAATGATACATTTAGCCTGACAGAAATGTTTGTGACTAGACATGCTTGTAGCATTTTTTTTAACCCTAGACAGTTTCCTGTTCTCTAGTTCATTTTCACATATTTATAGAATTAAAAATAGGTTCCAGCTCTGAGATTGTGTTCTGGGAATATAAAACATGAGGCCTCTCTGGCTACAAGTTTTTGAGAGAAAGAAAGAGGTTGTGCATTTCTGAATTTAATATGTGATTACTTCTAATTTAGAGTTGACATTATAAACTTAATAGAGTGGCACAATCATGTGCCAGGATATAATATACTGTGTAACAAATAATCAATACCCGGCTTAGTTTAACGGTCACCAACTGGTGGTCTGTGGACCACTGGTGGTCCGCGAGAAAAATTTGGTGGTCCACAGAAAAATTATTTGCATTTTCATATTGCACTAAACCAGGGGTCATCAAACTACGGCCCCTGGGCTGGATATGTGCAATGAACATTTGTGTTGCTGAGGAGAGTCTCCACCTTCAGGGTCCTTTTGTGTGGATTGGAGGGAGCAGAAATTCCAACTTCAGCCTCCCGGTGCAGGGCGAAGAGCCAGAGGGCCTTGTTCCAGTGGGACTGCATCATGGCCTGGAACTGGCTGACATCTTAGCCCACTGAGCTTCCAGGCCTTGCACTCCCACAGGTCTTCCCTCTGCTTGGAAAGCCTATGCTCGTAGTCCTCAGTGAGGTGCTTCTGCTGAGCTCCCTTCTCGGTCAGATCCAATTTGAACTGAGCCAGCTGTTTTGTCAACTCTTTCTTGTGGTGGCTGCTTAGCTCCAACAACTGCTTCCTGTTGGGGCCCTAAGGAGCCCAGGTGGGCAGGCAAGGAGTGGCTGGGAGGGAAGGGGCGAATAGAGGCTGGCGAGGTACCCCTAGACGTGATTGACATCAAGTTGGCCACGCCCACCCAGCCAGTCATTAGGCAGATCATATTAGTGGTCTGCGGGATTTAAAATTATGAATTTAGTGGTCCCTGAGAACCAAAAGGTTGGTGACCCCTGCTTTACACCACAAACAGGCTTTGCTTTAAGCAATTTTAAGCATATCACAATTCCTCCGTGCCAAGTTTGAGCAATCCTGACATCTCTTCCTGTAAAATTTCCAAGCTTCCATATCAGTTTTAGGAATAGTAACACAGATTTTATCTTTCCTTATGTAAGAATTTTGTTGGAAGCAACATTTTTGGCACACTATTAAAATCATTAGACAATAAGCATGGACTAATGAACTAAATTATCAGCGCTGTGTTTCCAGTAGCAGAAATGTACTGTGCTGTTTCATGTTCAGAGTTGCTGTGGGACTTTGAAGTAATATTAATTAGACGAATCAACAAAGGTATTACTTGATTAATGATAGGGCAATTTTAAGAAATAATGGCAACCTTTTGTGGGCCTGCTGCAAATCTATTATTTTTATGGTCATCAGGTTTTGCTGTGTTGAAACATGCATTACAGATAGCCTTTTCATGTACAGAAATAACTAACAGAAAGTATTGGCTGCAATCCTAGACCAACCTTCAAGTGCCCTTGAATGAAGTAAGAATTACTTTTGAGTAGATCTGTACAGTATAGGATTGTCTTGTAAATGACTGGCAAGTTACATTTCTTATATTAGCAATATAAATAAGATAGATAATCCCATAAAGAGAACAACAGAAACAGAAAACTTGGTTGGTGATGGGACAACGGGAGAAAATATGTATAATTCATTTAATGCAGGGGTGTTAAACTCAATTTCATTGTGGGCCGCATCCAGGGGTGGGTTCTAACTTACTGCGGCACGGTGCGTGGGCAAGAGCGCTGCGTACACGCTTTGCCTCACTAGTGCATGTGCATAGAAAAAATTCCAAAACATTCCCTCCCAAAAAAGGCCAAAAACAAGATGGTAATGCATGCGCAGTGCCGGAAACTCAGCTTCTGCACATGTGCAGCAGGAAAAAAACTGGAAAAAATTCAATTTAAACAAAAATCCCCCCCAAAAAAAGATGGCGGCATCCAGGGACCCGAACCGGTTCCGTGACATCACCAGAGGCTTACTACCTACTCTACAGAACTTGTCCGAACTGGTAGGAACCCATCTCTGATACTGACAAGCAAAAGCACCACACAGTCAATTTCTACAAATAATTGAGGGTGAAGGGGATAAAGATAAGACAATAGCTTACTATTGGAACATTTTTTTTAAAAGTCAAGGATTGATTTTGGCCTCACAAGAGCAAGCTATTTGAACTAATGCAATCAAGGCCAGGACTGAAAAACCATCAAATGATTCAAACAGCAGAAGAAATAGTAGATCATAGCTCCTGCAATAACATTGAACGAATGCAGAAACTGATTACAGACCCCAATATAACAAAATCACTGAATGATTCACTGGAACATCAGTAAAAATGATCATGGACCAGTAATGAAAAATTGGTGGGAGCATATAGTTGGAATGAGTAGTCAAAAACAAGTAGGTTAAAATATTGTGGGATTTCCAAATACAGACTGGATTGGCCACGTTTAACTGTGGTTGAAAAGAAGAAAGGGTAGTTAATTTATGTGGCAGTACCAGAGGAAGAACTCCCTGGAGAAGAGCCTCATGCTGGGAACGATGCAGGGCAAAAGAAGAAGGGGACGACAGAGAACAAGGTGGCTGGATGGAGTCACTGAAGCAGTCAGTGTGAGCTTAAATGGACTCTGGGGGATGGTAGAGGACAGGAAGGCCTGGAGGAACGTTGTCCATGGGGTCACGATGGGTTGGACACGACTTCGCAACTAACAACAAGAAGATTTGTTCTCTCTGAAGTAAATAGTGAACTTTAGAGCAGTGTTTCTGAACCCTGGCAACTTTAAGGCATGTGGACTTCAACTCCCAGAATTCCCCAGTCAGCTTGCATCTTAAATTTAAATAAAAACACATCTTAAAATCGTTAAGGTTGAGAAATGTTGCTAGCTGGCTGGGGAATTCTGGGAGTTGATCCACATATGTTAAAGATGGACAAACCCTATAAGTAGGTCTCGACTTACGACGCCAATTGAGCCCAAAATCTCTGTTGCTAAGCAAGACAGTTAAGTGAGTTTTGCCTCATTTTACGACCTTTTTCTGCCTCAATTGTTAAGTGAATCATTGTTAAGTTAGTAATGCAATGAAGGTCGCCAAAGGAGATCACATGACTCCGGGACATCGCAACCGTCATAAATATGAGCCGGTGGGCAATAGTCTGAATTTTAATCCCATGACCATGGGGTTTTTCGCCAAGGATGAAAAATGCTCACCAGTCACTTTTGTCAGTGTCATCGTAATGTTGAACGGTCGCTAAACGAGCTGTTGTAAATCGAGGACTACCTGTAACTGACTGGCTGGGGAATTCTGGGACTTGAAGTAAGTCAAGGGCTCCTTGTAACCAAAATGGTGTCTGTTTTTAAAAGCATTGCCAGAGGAACACAACAAAAAACGAGCTGAGGAATTTTAACCGTGATGTCTTTCGGAGT
Source organism: Pseudoxenodon macrops (assembly GCA_032467955.1). Taxonomy (NCBI): domain Eukaryota; kingdom Metazoa; phylum Chordata; class Lepidosauria; order Squamata; family Pseudoxenodontidae; genus Pseudoxenodon; species Pseudoxenodon macrops. Next base: position 26,207 of record JANHFT010008664.1, read on the forward strand.
GGAAACGCAGCGTATTCATCATGCTTTTATTATTCATAACAACATACTCCAGTGAAACTGTGCCTGTTACATAGAGTGATTACTTCACGATACAAATGCTTTCAACGTTGCTCTAAGTCTGTCTTTTTGTACCTCAGCCATTAAATCAGCTATTCTGATCCAGCGATGGTATCGACGCTATGTAGCCCGGCTTGAAATACGTCGGAGATGCACCTGGCGCATCTTCCAATCTATAGAATACGCGGGAGAACACGATCATATGAAGGTATGGCGTGTGGAAGCACCAGCTCCCAGAATAACGGAGTTGGAAGGGACCTTAGAGGTCTTCTGGTCCAACCCCCTACTCAGGTGGAAAAGGCCTACACCTTTCCAGATAAATGGCTGTCTGATCTCCTTCCAGTGAAGGAGGCGGCAACTTCTGGAGTCAACTCGTTCCACTGATTAATTGTTCTCACTGTGAGGAAATTTCTCCTTAGTGCTAGGTTGCTTCTCTCCTTGATTAGTTTCCATCCGTTGCTTCAGAATAGAATAGAATAGAATAGAATAGAATAGAATAGAATAGAATAGAAAATATGGAATGGAATGGAATGGAATGGA
>JANHFT010008669.1:4848-20258 GCA_032467955.1 Pseudoxenodon macrops
TGTGTCTAGTTGTCTTGGTGTGCAGTGCTCTATAGCGTCGTTTTGAGGGTAGGAGTTGAAACAATTTATGTCCAGGAGGCATGATCTAAAACTGAAATTCATGACATCAGGATGAGCACACAATGAGATAGCTACCATTGAAATGAAGAGAGCAGCAAACAGGTGGCTTTTTCCTGATTTAAAAAAGAAGATATACCATAGAGTTTCTATTTCTAAGATTTTGGCATAGGAGTTTATGTACAATAATAGGACGAATAAGAATAATGCTGCCAATGTCTGATTTTTAACATGGCTTAAAAAATATTTAAAATACTAACAAAACCATGAAGGAACAAACATAATGTAAGATCACTAATAAAATAAACTAAATAAATTTAATGTACACAAAATTGGCCATATCTATGTCTAAGTTAATCCATCATCTTTCTGTTTAAAACCACGCCAGAAGATTTGTTTGCTGGCTCAGATGAAGAAAGGAAAGAAATGTAGACGTAGAGAAGGCATTCAACTGTGTCTTTTCTTATTAACATACTGTAATTTGAAGATTCCAAGTGAAACCTGACTAGCATCACTATTCATTGTATTTCTCCTGGTTTTCATAGAGCTGTGGGCTTCAGAAATCCCAGAGATGTTTTGTGTGACATACTGAATGTTGTTTTTAAAATGCCACCTTCTTCTGAAAACAACCCCCACTGAGTTTCAAACTTGTGTTTTGAAAATTTACACTATGTATATAGTGCCAAAACCCAATGAAGTAATTCTCATTACAATTTCTTTTAATGATAGAAAAAGTAACAGAAACAAAGTAATAGCTTTTAAAGGCATCTGTGCCCGTAGGTTTCTGATGGACCAAGAAACAGAATTTGAAACATTAGCTATCATTAAGTGCTATTACCATAGTGTGGCGAGCTAGAAGAGATGCAACTGAACTGCGCACTCCCAGATGGTCTTTAAAAGGAATTATGCACTTAATTGCTTCAACTGTATGACTCCAGCACAAGACATGTACAAAATAATTGTGGTTTTCTTGGGTAAATAAACACGGGAACATAATAATCCATATGTTTTCTTTAAACTCATAACAAGTTGAAAGTGCTCCCAAAGAAATGTTAAAGTTGATAATAGAAGAAAGAAATAGAATCTCTCTCTCTCTCTCTCTCTCTCTCTCTCTCTCTCTCTCTCTCTCTGTGACCACAAGGAAATGAATCAGAACCTGGGAAGAATACTATTCATGTTCTAATCCAAGACTTCTTGTTTATTTAATTAATTCAATTAATTTTTTAAAAATAGGAAAACACTCATTGTGTCCTTGAAAGAATAATTTTCTTCCATAATGCTTCTACCATTTGGAAGAAAAATAATAATAAAGATTTCAAAATGTTTCCTGTTTGTTTTAATTATCTAACACATGAACGGCTTATAGGACATGTTTTTCTGACACTTCAAAGGATTTCTTCTTGCATGTTGTTTCTCAGAACTGTTTTTGACTACTATCATAAATTCATATTTTCAGATTAAGCTATTGAATTACTTCAGTCTTCTTCAAATACAGGCCTCCAAATATGGCTGCTGAACAAGCTGGTTAATTTTATAGTTAGCTACAATGCTTCTACAGAAACTTCAGATGCTGAAAAACTACAGTGGAAGAAAACCAGTATCTTCATAGATTGCTAGTAGGTACTTGAGAATTATTTGATGGCCAATCTTAGAAACAGGATATCAGATTAAAAACACCCTCAATGTGATCCAGCAGGTTCTTTATAGATTTTGAAAACAAAGACATATTTTCTTTCCCAGAGCAACCTTATCTGTATCCCATAACAATTCAAAAGTACTGGCAGCCAAATTGCAAGATAAAAATAGGTTCTGCCCATAATATTTAATTTGAAGAGCTCAAGTTTTTTACATCTCAAAACTGCTTCCACAGCATGTTTTTTATTCTGCATTTCTTAAAAATATGCAGAGATAATTCCATGTTCATAATATAAACAGGATCCCAATCAATAAGCATATCTGATTATCTCAGTTAGCCTTCATACATTTTCCTTGATAGTTAGACAAAAGTATCACATATGGATAGAAATACCACCAGTTACAGCAATCAAAAATTAGATTACTTTATTATCCCTGAAGAAGTTTTTGCTTTTTATTTATTCAATTTATATTCCATCTTCCCTTCAGAAGCTCACAGTGATTTACGTGCAATTCTTCATTTCATCTGCAGTCATTATGCGAAGTACGTTGAACTAGGAATGAGTTACTAGCTGAAAGTTATCCAGTGAAATTCTATAGGTAAGGGTGCACTTAATCCTGAATATTCACAGACCTCAGCCTATATTTCATCTACTATAATATCATACTTATTCCCCTTTAATCTTATTCCCATATGATTTTTCCCCCAAAGCACTCACCATGGTCATGGGCAAACACGAAAAAGTTGATTCCTGTCAGCATCTTGGCCAAGTCATCATAGCGACAGCAGTGTTCTCCAGCACCATGAACAACAAACACCAGGCCCCTAAACAGAGCATTAACACAAAAAACGTAAAGTTAGCACACAGGAAACTTCAAACAAACTGTGGTTATTTATAAGTCCTGGTTTAATCTTCAGAATGAACATCCTAGATGTTTCTTGTCTCTTTTGATGTTTATACTGTTATTATTTTTAATACTTTATGGTGTAAATTGCTCTAATAACTTTCAGATTAAAAGGTATGGGATATAAATAAATAAAGTGTACTGGTTTAGGGGATAGATCAAGCTAAGTAGCTACTGTAGGAGTTTGAATCCAGTTTACTCTGTGGTAGGAGATACAGAGCAATGATTAACTAATGTATCTTTCTTATCTATGAAGACACCAAATGAAAATCCATAGTCCTTTCATTACTTTCTGCTTGGGACTTATTTATTATAAAACATTTATAAATAATGTTATGTATTATTGAAACCAAGTTTTGACTGAACTTCCCAAGATTAACAGTGAAGAAATAGGTCCGGCAGAGTATTATGGTTCAGTAGCACATCCTCCATTTAGAACAAGTGCGAAAATGTGATTAATATTTAAGTGTGACATCAGACCACTGCTGGCCCATCACTGTTTTTGTGTTCTGTCAGGTCCGCGGAATATGATGTATTTGTATATTTTATATTTTAAGCAATCCAAACACAGTTGGGAAGATAGTCCACCAAACAGTTCTGTTTGTTGGACCACTCAACTTCCAGGTAAGAAATCCAAAATATCTGAAGTGTACCAGATTGGGAAGTTTGCACTAGTACCACAGCTCTGTTTTTCAGGAGCTCATTCCAATGTTTATTTTCAACCTCAGATACTATAATACTGCTGGCAAGATTCTTCAGCTATGTTCCAAGAAGAAACCTGAACAGGAAATAAGTAAGGCTTTTCTTGAATATGCTGTAATCAAAATAAGTGCATAAAAGCCTCTTGGGAATATCTGAGCTGAGGTGATCTCTGCATGTTTGAAAACAGGTTCTGCATGTATAACCTGCAGCTGCTACTACAAAATGGATTACCACACCTACTAGTTGCTGACAGGCTATTGGTAAGTCCTTTCAACTGCAGTTTGATACACATTGGCTTGAAAATGAGTTCTAATGAATCCAATTTGGAAAATGGGTTTCATGATAATCTAATAACCTGATTACAGCAATGTGACAAACAACCTACAGATAACACACCATTAGCAGGTTTATTAAGCAATTATAATTATTTTAAGTATGAAACCAAACAAGTGACCTGCCCTTAACTCACAAATGAGGCTTTGAAATGGCATCACTATTTGTTTGTTAGCTTTAGGTTTTGTATTAGGTCTGGTCTGAAAAATCAACACAAGAGCAATTTAAAAATTTGAGAAACCTTAATATTTACAAATTATTAAATTTGTAATTTAATATATACATGCCACCTGATTCTCAGCAACTTTGAGAGGCTTACAACAATCAAAGACATTACAATAAAATCACTAAAATGTTAAAAAAAAAAGTAAGATAAAAGATGGAAAATGGCTGAAAGCTTGGGTGAAGTGCTAGGTTTTCATGATTCTTCTAAAAGCAATATATTTTTTGTTGCCCTTAGATCAAATTTAAAGCAAGATTGCCTAATATTGGTAAGTATTGGTAAGAATTTGGCCAATAAATGGGTCAAAGAATTACCAGGTAAAGAGTCAGAAGATTCTTTCAATCTATTAGCCAGTCAAGATTATTAATAAAAATTATTAATATTGAGATTACCATTGTTTTGGCTGAGAACCACTTCAATATTAAGAGAGCCATGTAAAAATGCATCCATGAGGTACCAGCGTTTAATAGGTAATAATTAGAAGGAGAACAAACATGACTTTTCAAAATTCTCCCCATATTTTTGAGCAGAGAAATTGTGTGGATGGTTTCTCAGAATGTCTCCAGGGAAATGGAGAAATTTCATAAGCAGTATCAAGGAAGGAACTCCCTCAGTAGTGACAACACTGCCACTACTAAAAAAATATATCCATAAGACAAGTTCCTTGTGACATATTTCCTTGGAGCCTAATAACGGCACAAGGAGTCTGGCATCTATAGACCACTGGAGAAATTATTCTGAACTGAAAACTGGGATACACACTTCTTGGCATTTCATCACTAAAAGAACAGCAAGAACATCATACTCTACCCAAGAGAATATATCTAAAATTCTCTTTTTCTTTGGAAGAATTATTAAAGCAAATGCTCTTTGATTCAAATTCTCTCTTTAGCACTTGGGAGGTGCTTACCAGCATAAAGAATTCCTAGGCCAAGTCTGTAATATAGAAAATCATTTGCAATTATAAGGTGATCACATACTGTAATAGCCACCATTAGTGTCCAATAATGCACAATAATAGAAGCCTTTAACCTTCCTCAAAAACTGCTTTTGGCCTATCAAAGTTCCTAGTTTGGGTTAGTTGCTCAAATGGAATATTGAAGGAACAGGATTTTTCCTTCCCTTTTTTTTTTTTACCACTCTCCCTGTATCAGGCATACAAAACCAAAATCCTGGTAAATCTGCAAACGTTTGGTGATTCTTATAGGCATAAATTGCACTCTTTCTTTTATTCCCATGTAAACAAACCCTAAGTTGTTGAAGTAATTAATTAGTAAATAGCATATTGCACTTATAAAAACAATAACTTGTTACTTTTTTGTTATTGCCAAAATTACTGCAAATCCATTTCTCAAGTTCCAGTATTATTGGGAATTCTAGAAAAATGTTTCTGTATTCTATCTCTACATCCCAAGATTTCCATATGCCAAAGGAAAGCCCATTATACTTTGGAGGTGGGAGGAGCATATTGTCATAGAAAACAAGGAAGATGATATTGACAGAAATGGTATCAAAGCAAAGGGTATCTTAAACCTAAAACAAGCAGGTAAGTGGCTCACCTCCTTAATTCACATGGGTATAAGCAGGGGAAACAGTACTGCACAGACTTACAAGATTCTGTTATAATAACCTGTTTCAGTAAAAGTAGTATTAGCCTTTCTGTGGAGTTGATTTCCTATTTTCATGTTTCTAGTGGGGCAGACAAGTGGCCATACTCGGTTTCAATATGTGAGGTTGACACTACTGACCTCACATAGATGAAGTAATTTCTTTTATGGAGGCATTTCAAGTCCTTCCTATAGCTTCTCTGCATCAAGCCTGAGGCCTTTCTGCAAGGTACCAATAGTACTAAAGCAGGGTTCACCAATCTTTCAGACCTCAGGGACCACTAAATTCATAATTTTAAATCCCGTGGATCACTAATATGATCTGCCTAATGACTGGCTGGGTAGGCATGGCTAGTTGGTCATGTGACTGGGTGGGCACGGCCAACTTGATGTCACTCATGTCGAGGGGCACCTCTCCGGCCTCTTCTCACCTTTCCCCTCCCAGCCACTCCTTGCCTGCCCGCCTGGGCTCCTTAGGGCCCCAATAGGAAGCAGTTGTTGGAGCTAAGAAGCCACCACAAGAAAGAGTTGGCAAAGCAGCTGGCTCAGTTCAAATTGGATCTGACCGAGGAGGCTCAGCAAAAGCACCTCACTGAGGACTACGAGCATAGGCTTTCCAAGCAGAGGGAAGACCTGAGGGAGTGCAAGGCCAGGTACCGGGGCCTAGAGGCTCAATGGGATGAGATGGTCAGCCAATTCCAGGCCATGATGCAGTCCCACTGGAACAAGGTCCTCCGACTATTTGCCACAAGTGGCGCTTCCCTCCAGCCTTCGCCCAAAGCCCCACACCAGGAGGCTGAAGCAGATCCAAGTTGGAATTTCTTCCCACCCACCCCCACTCTAACCAGCAATAAAGGACCCCAAAGGCGGAGACTCTCTGCAGCAACAGAAATGTTCATTGCATGTATCCGGCCCAGTGGTTTGAGGACCCCTGATTTAGTGCAATATAAACGATGCAAATAATTTTTCTGCGGACCAGCAACATTTTCTCACAGACCACCAGTGGTGGTGACCGCTGTACTAAAGTATTGTTATCCAGTACAGGATCAGCCTTATCAGTATGCTAGCTTAAAGAATGTGTGGTAGTTCTTCCAGCTCCTTTTCTCTCTGTGTGCCAAATCATATAAGAGTTCTATCCACACAAGGGCAGATGAGGTTGAAATAAAGGAAAGGCAGAGAATACCATGAATGGTACTGTGCACTGTTAGCGGAAGACTTGAAAAATCTTCTCTTGTCAATTCTGACAGAATAGTAAGATAGAAGAGTGATGGGAAGTTAAACTCCCAGCCATTTTCTAGCCCACCGACCTGTCACCTGGACTATTTCTGGACAGAAATTACCAGTCTTACCGAAGACTGTTTTGCAGTTTTTTCCTATACTTTTGGTTAGCAAAGGAAGTGAAAGAACCTTTTTTTCAATTTCACCCCTACCCCAGCATTACACTATCCCAAACTGATAAATGTTGTAAAGAAATGCTGGTAGCAAGTGGCAAAGCATCTGGAAGCTTTGCATGGGATAGGCAAAAATGGCATTACAGGAGTCATAATGACATTGACACACATGCTTCTTTGTGGAGATCCCACATAGTATTAGTATTCACATGAAGTATTAGTACCGCTTTATAAAGCCTCAGTAAGACCACAGCTGGAATACTACATCCAGTTTTGGTCACCGCATTACAAAAAAGATCATCATTACAAAATATTATTATGACCTGAATAAGTCTTTAGTAATATCTTTACTTTGAAACCTTAGTGGCCAAATTGTTTGAAATCCAAGATCTATGTCTTTCAAAAAAGTAAGTATATTTTCTTGGATTGCTATTTTTCTATTTCCAAATACCAATCAGCCCTAAATTGTCCATCAGATTAAAGAAAATGGTAATTTGTCTTCAGTAATTCCACTATTTTTTCCCCAGAAGTTCTATTCGCTTGATGTTGGATTGGAAAGGTCTCACCATTCCAATCCAACATTAACCACCAATTTTCATAGGAAAAAACTATTCATGTCCCCATAAGTGATTTATAAAACACTACTGGCCAGGAAAAATGTGGGAACAATACTGTGCATTAATGTCCTTAATAAACAGTCAGATATCCTCCCAAATGGCAAAGTTGATATGCATACAAGCCCAGTGATATCTGCAGGAACATTTTGCTTTTGTCATAAGGACAAAAATTATATTATGGTTCAAGTTTTGCCTCTTCAAATTGCATATACAAAAGGGACAGAGCTAGTTCTATGACGCTGAAATCATTCTGCCTACCTCCCCAGAAGTCTCCCACCTCCAGCCATTGCTAGTCACGCTTAACTTAGACCAATTGAAATAAAAAGGACTTAAATTAGTCATGACTTATTCAAATCTCACAGTTTTCAATGAGTCTACTCTACGAATGACAAGTTTGGATCCAATTCACTATTTATAACCTGCCTCTTAATTACAGGGATTCATGCAGAAGCAACCAAGAAGATATATACATGTAATCATCAACAAATGAAGCAATCAGCAATCTAAACCAAAGATAGCAGTAGAATCAAATAACAACAAAAGACAAGTATAAGCAACATTTTAAGGTCCTTTTTTAGAGAATGTTGGAGAAAGAACCATTGGAAACACTTGACTTCAGAGATAAATGTGCCATGATTAAGAAGAATATATTCTACATTGTCATCTAGCTCATAAAAGCAGGTTGTTTTGAAGTCATACAATAGATTTATATAAAAATCTCATGAAATTAGCAATTTTAATTTTTTTTTCTGAATAAAGCCATGCAAAATTTATGTCCTGAACAAAGAAACTAATCTGCATTTTTAGGTCATAGTATTTATTCTCTAAGCTTATTAATATGCTACAATATGTATTTGAAGTTTCAGTGTAAAAAGTTCAAGGCTCCTAAGAACACAATTACTGACTCCCTTAGTTTGAACACTTAAAAATTAAATGCCTCCAGATATGCTCCATGTGTACCCGGATCACTTAATAAAAACCGAGAATGATTTAAAGCAAATTCACATTATAACCTAACTCATGTGAGGGTCCACTGCAAAGCCATGCAAAACTAAATTCATGTATTATATGACTTATCAGCATAAATTGTGGAAATGGCTTCCAAGCAGTGGTGGGTTGCTGCCGCCCTAACCGGTAGCAGTAATATGTCCCTGCTCGCCAAACCGGCAGCGACGGCCGGCTGGCCACGCCCCTGAACCGGTCCACCGGCTTGAAGTCAGTCCTAAAAGGGTCCGAAAATAACCCTCTGCGCATGTGCAGAGTGTTTTTACCTGACAGGTAAAAATACGCACTTCTGATGCGACCCGAACCAGAAGGGAAGGTAAGAGGAACCCCACCCCTGCTTCCAGGCCATCTTTTTGAGCACCAAATGTTTTCATCACAAATGTGTAATCAATGTGGGTACTTTCTACACCAGCTTTAACACCAGACGTATCTTCATGGATTGTTCTTTTTGGAAGTTGGGAGTCATCCATTTCTGAATCATGAGAATGGGGTGGGGTTACAATAGCTACCAAGCCGCAACATCAACATTCTACTAGAAGCTTGTGACTAAATTCCATGCAATCTAAAACACATGGCTGCCACCCACATCTCCCAATAAAGACAAGCAATGTGACATCACACTCTACATTTTCCTGGCCATCCTCCTGCACAATACAGCCAAATTAAATTGAGCGGGGACAGGCAAATGTAAAAAGTGATGATAAAAAAACCTAAAGCGAACCAAAAACAAAGGACAGAGCATTGGAACGGCAGGTCTCACGTAATTAATGTAACATGTGGTTTAGCACTTAAGATTTTCATCTGGTACAATTTTGATTGCTACAGAGAAAAGCAAGACATCACGCAACTGCTAGCACTGCACAGCTGGACCAACTATGGAATGCTGTTCATTATAAAGGCATCACATTCCGTTACATATTGTCTGCCCACCCACTAAGAAAGTGTCGAAGGGGCAAAGGGATTATGATGCAAAGCTCTGAAAAAATCGAAAGGCAAATTGGAAGGGCTTCCAATTATTTTTTGGGTTCTATGCAGGTGCTTCTCAACAAAGATGGGACATGGTTTGTATGGAAGTCTTAACCTAATTGTCAATGGTTGTTTATTTATTCAATTCCAGTGCTATCCAACTTCTGACTCAGGGCAGCCCACAGCATAAGAAATCAATTTAAAAAGAAAACAGCCTAAAGAGATGATTTTAAGTAAGATGGTGTGTCCAGGTAACAACACAGAAACAGCAATACTAGAACAATATAGTTTCAGCCATCCTAGCCCAGAACCTAGGATACGTAAGTCACAAGCAAGCAACATGCATCCTATGGACTGCATCAAGGGTGGGTTCCAGATATTTTTGCTGCTGGTTCGCTCAGGGTTGCACTGCATGTGCGCGCGTGAAGTGCGCGCACGCAGCAATCAAAAACTACCTTCTGGGCATAGGCCTAAGCAAAAATTAGCTTCTGTGCATGCGCAGAAGCAAAATCCAAGATGGTGGCGCCCACAGAGACACTAATGGACTGGCTCCGTGACGTCATCACTAGGTTACTACCGGTTCTATAGAACCGGATAGAACCGGTAGAAACCCATCTCTGGATTGCATCCAACTCTTTTTTTTTTTTTACCAAACAACCCTAAAGCCATTACAGGATTGTGCTGGCAAAATAGGGTGATTTTTTACCACCCCCACCCCCGGAGTGTTTTAAAAATGAAATTCATGTTAATTCTTCTCTAAGCACTTTTGCGTTAAAATATCCCTAAATATTATAAAATGTATTGTCAGGAGAGTTAAGTTTTAGCTTCCCCTATTCAAGTTAATTCAGTGGGTCACTGCAACGGTTTTTTGCAATACTCTGGAGGCTGGAGACCATTTTTGAAAGGATGCGCAGGCATGGCTGTGAAAAAAATAGCTCTCCCTGGCTTACTAAATGCATTTAATTTAAAATCTTGACAATGCAGTAGAATGTAGGATATTGCCAGAATATCTCATGGTTCTGAACTAGTTTTTCCCCCCCATCTTTATATTTTTAGTTCATGTTCAACTAAAGAAGATTTTGAGCTATTTTCAAACAGGTTGCTGAGCTTAGTGAATATGAATTAGTGCTATCTGGAGAACCAACTTTCATGTCTACATAACTAGCACAGTCTGGGGGTCAGAATACTAAATTTTTACTTTAATATCACAGGGAGCAAAGGCATCTCTTGAAATCTTTTCTGACATGCATTGAATGTCAAGTTTTAATTTATTTTCTGAAGAGAAAGGCTATTATGCATTTTTAAATTGCCAATGGAGATTACATACATTAATCATGTATATGAAGAGCAATCTTATTCAGCATATGGAAGAGCGTCTACTCTAGCATTCTTGGATGCTACACTCTGTGACTGCTGTGAAAACGGAATGAAATACACTTTGAGGGGGGGGTTGTGCGTCAAAGGAAAAGCATGAACTTGGAATCTTAATCATGATTCATTTTTCCAGTGCTCTGTATTTTACAGAAGAGTATACAAATTTATAATGTACCATTTCATAATCCACCAGATTTTTGTCAATGTATGCTGATTTATATTTGTCTCTCCTAATTTTGATGCCCTCCTTAGGAAGTTCAGTGGAAGAGGGCAATCAAGGTTAAAATTCAGTAAGCATAAGATTTCCATTTACCTGATTTGTAGGTTGGAATAAGTATGATTTGTCACAAAGGCAAAGACCCCAATTTCTGGTTGCTACGTATTTGCTAGCAGTGAACATGGCTGTTACACCAACCAGTTGTCACATCTTCTTAGCTACTTTGTTTTTCTGCAGAAACCAATCAATTATGACAACAATCATGGACACGGTTTTTTGCAAGAGTTTGAATTTTATCTGAACTTGCACAAGCCAGTCAATTAAGATGGTCTGCTTCTTTCCAGTAATTTCTTGACCTGCCAGGTAGTTTATTCTCACTGATTGCTGACCCTCAGGAACCTTCAAGTAATTGTAGGTGTCTTTCACATATTCACTGCAGAGACACCATTTGTGGGTGCTTCAACACTGGTGGTTTTTAAAGAAGAGATTGGACAATCATTTGTCTAAAATGTATAGAGTTTCCTGCTTGAACTATAAGACCTCTAGGTTCTTTCCAATTCTGTTATTCTGTTAAATATTCTTACAAGTGTAAACACTGTAACATACAGCGATCCTCCCAAAGGGCCACAAACAATCCACCCACCAGGTGCAAACTGGATTGCTTTTGCAACCTGTACAATTCTCCCAGAGTGAAAAAAAAACCCCCCAAAGAAACAATTAATTTTAGGGAGTCTGCAAAATGTTTTAATAAGAAAGTAAATGCCTTTAAGTCTTAACATTTCTCAACCACTCCAAAAATTGGGCCGCTAGAAATTGTACTGTCCATGTGTCATGCAAAAGTGGGTGTGTTTCTTGAACTACAGAAGCTGCACACTGTATTGCTGAGTCAATAATTAATATAACATGTGCTCTAATGTGAGTCATGATTTTGTGTTGATTTAAAGGGTATAACTAATTCAGCATTTCTTTTTTCTAACTAGATACTCTGTCAGTCCACAGCTTTTCAATGTATCTGGTCTGATTCACAGTCCCAAAACCTGATATAAATTAAACTATATTTGTACATTTTGATACATCCAAAACATTTATATATGCATTCTTTATGTATCGCATGGAATTCTGTGTAATTTATTTCTAAGTGAGTATATTTTATCTTCCTGGTCTTTTCAAATATTTTCAGCTTGTACTTCTTAATGTTTACGTTGAGAAAGCAAATGACTTATCAACTAAAGAAAATAAGTTAGGGGCCAAAGAAAAAAGGAAGCTGGATGTTTTCACTGTCTTTAAACTCTTTTGGTATCAGTGCCTTTATGCAACACAGCATGATGGTTGTGAACTCTTGCTCTTGTGTTCATTAATTTTTCAGGAAAAATTAAACTGACCTGCCTCTCAGATGGTATCACTAGATGGGTCATTGCTACTGTACAAAGAATGACAGTGAGAAAGATTTAAAAAACCCTTCAAAAGTCATGGAATGCTGAAATTTATTTTTGCACCAAAATAGAAAATAGAAAAGGAAACCAATCCCTAATTTGTAGCATAGCTGGCAACTGCCAAACCAAAACATACATGTACATTTACAGCAATGCCAAAATAACAACTCTAGTTTATGCCTCAAGCTGTTTTTCATTTACAGGAGAATATGCTTTATGTGTGTTCTTCTGTATTAAAGATAGATAAATTATAACACATTTGAAAGGCACTTTACCAAAGACTCAAATGCCTAAGAGCTAATTATAACCATGCCTATGCTAAATCCTACAGCTATTATTCTATCAAGATCAATTTTATATTAGGAATCATAATTATGTTTTTATATACACCTACCTATACACATAAAAGAAATCATTACTTATGTAGAAGGGATACCCAAGTATACACAAAAATTAATTTTTTGTTTATGCAATGGTAATTTATCTTCTGTCCCCCTTTCCTGCATCTGTAACATCTCCTGAACTTTCTTCTTAAGGTTCTGTCAATCATCAGACTGCAAATAAAGAAATAAGACTACAAAGGTCTTTCCATCAGTAAACAACATGTGAGACGACCGTTTAATTTGTATATGAAATATTCTCACATTTTTACAGGTATATTTTCAGGAAAAAGTATTACTACCAGACTGAACTTAATACATATGTATGCCACATTCTAATTCAGCAGTGGGAAATTTTTCAAGTGTACTGTATATGTGTGTTTGTATGTATTATGGATGAGTGAACAAGGTACTGGAAAAATAAATACCACATTGGTGGATGTTAATGAAATTTCCTGGATTATGTGGAACTGAAGGAACATGAGGGACTGAAGTGAGTTTTTCTACAATTTTAGGTATCTTTAAATCTACCTGATATTAAATGTTCTTTTTTGTTTCCTTTTTCTATCACAAAATAGTGGGATATCACTCTTTTATTGTTTGGAAAGTTAATGCCAAATTTTGGCTATGTAATTTCAGAGGATTCCAGGGACCATTAAAAAGGATGTCTGAGGGTTACTTCTGCCCTCTGGATTGTCCGCTCCTACTCTATTCAACAAAAACTACAAGTTCATGAATTGTAGCCATTGTCATTACATCGTGTAGACATAAAATGCTGGCTATAATGAGTCAGACCATTATTTTGTATTGTTCATGACTAGAAGGAGTTATCCTAGATTTTTAAATTAATCTGTTCCAGTTCTATCTGCCAGGTTCTAAATCTGCACTTTATACTGTGCTATAAAGGAACGCAGTGGCTCAGTGGCTAAGACTCTTGAGCTTGTTGATCGAAAAGTCGGCAGTTCAGTGGTTCGAATCTCTAGTGCTGCGTAACGGAGTGAGCTCCTGTTACTTGTCCCAGCTTCTCCCAACCTAGCAATTCGAAAGCACATAAAAATGCAATGGGAAAGTAACAGCATTCCGTGCACCTTTGGCGCTTAGTCATGCTGGCCACATGACCAGAGACGTCTTCAGACAGTGCTGGCTCTTTGGCTTTGAAACGGAGATGAGCACCGCCCCTTAGAGTCGGGAATGACTAGCACATACAGTATATGCAAGGGGAACCTTTACCTTTATACTGAGCTATAGTTTTTCTCGTGGCTATTTTCTACAAAGCCTTCTGCTTACTGGGTGATTCTATACCAGGGTACTGCAATATAATAATTTGGCCACCAGTAGAGACAGTCGAGGGAGCCTGCAGATGTTGTTTCCAAAACAGGACACTTAACTAGATGCCTGTTTATTTTTAAATAAGAGAAAACAGAGAAGGGGGAAGGCAGAGTATGACTAAAACCGAATAATGGAGGGGGCCTTTTTAGCCATGGATTTAAGATGTTTCAAAATAGGTCTCCAGCAGATAGAATCCCCTCTAGTTGCCAAAGCAGAGCTTCTCCCAATGCATGGAGCACACTGTGCACTGGATTGCTTGGGCTAACCTGAGCAAATAGACTTGCTACATATCAAAAGGTTAGATACCAACTAGAAAAACATTTAATTTTTTCCAGTTCTAATACTTTATAAAGACACCCCAGCACATCCCAGATCCAAAAACAAGCTTCTTGGTTAGTGTTCTGGGACCTCAGATGTGCTTCTGTCATAATAGTCCTCGATTTACAACAGTTCACTTAGTGACTGTTACAACAGCACTGAAAAAAAGTATGATCATTTTTCACTTATGACTATTGCAGCATTTCCCTGGTCATGTGATTTACATTTGGATGCTTGACAACTGGTTCATGTTTATGTTGGTTGCAGTGTCTTGGGGGTCACGTGATCACATTTTGCAACCTACTGACAAAAAGTCAATGAGGAAACCAGATTCACTTAACAACTGTGTCACTAATTTAACAACTGCAGTGATTCACTTAATAAACGTGGCAAGAAAAGTCGTAAAATGGAGCAAAACTCACTTAGCAACATAAATTTTGGGCTCAGTTGTGGTTGTAAGTTAAGGGCTACCTATATTTACGATTGGCAATTGATTGATTAGTAAGGTGAAGCTGCACAATTCACGTTAGAAACCTTGTATGAATGGCTTGACATCATTATGGCTTGTTATAGAAGCCACCACCATGCTTTGGGCAGAAAATTATTTATTTATCATATGGCATATCATACATAGACTAGCATTATATATTAACATTTCACCTAGATTAGTAAAACACAATAAAATATAAATGCTACAAAGATCTATGTTCAAATACCAATGTCTAGGTCATCTAACCATTGAAGTGCAGCATCATTTATATTAAAAGAAATCAGATAGCAATAGTACTTAAGACTTATATACCACTTCACAGTGTTTACAGCCCTTTCTAAGCGGTTTAGAGTCAGCATATTGCCCCCAACAATCTGGGTCCTCATTTTACCCAACTCGGAAGGATGGAAGGCTGAGTCAACCTTGA
>JANHFT010008669.1:20358-42646 GCA_032467955.1 Pseudoxenodon macrops
CCTTCGGAGGTTGTGGGAGCTCCAACACTTGGGACATTCAGGATGAGATTGGATTACCATTTGTCGAAAATGGTGTACAGTCTCCTGCTTGAGCAGGGGGTTGGACTAGATGACCTACAAGGTCCCTTCCAACTCTGTTAATAAAAAAATAATAATAATTTAAAAAAAATCATCTTAGGACCCTTTCTTCTGAAGCATCTCGAGTATAATTTTGCTAGTATCTTGTGTAAACTATGATCACCAGCTTTCTACATTTCACTATAACACAGTCATATTATATTGTAGTGTATTGTATTATTATTATTGTACATTTAATTTATAGTATTATATTATTTCTTCTTGTACATATAATAGCTATAGTACCTTTATAGTCATGTAGCTGTATAGAAAGAAAACAGATGAATCTTTTGGTGAATGTATATAGTAGACAAACTAAAAAGGGCACCAAATAGGCCAATACGTTCCTGTGAACTTTAGGAATGTGCAAAATGTTAATCAAAGCACAAATTGTGGTAACTGCTAATAGAAAATGATTCAGTATACTAGTATAAAAACATGGTAGGACAGACTCAATGAAGTTTGCCTCATTAGAGGCAAATTTATTTACCTCCTCACTCTCTCAAAGGTTTTACTAAAACAATCTTGCCTTCTGGTTAATAGTTGCTAGCATCATATGAAATCTGCTTACAACTGATCAGCTTATAGACTTTATCCAGGGGGAAAAAGTGATCAGTTCTAAATGGAACAGTGTCTGGTCAAAATACTATCATATTTTATAGGAGGATGTTGCCTTACAGATAGAACGAAAGTATAGAAAAAGTAATCTCAAAGGTATTCTCCAGGAGTTTCCACTATTTAACTTTTGCAATGATTAGGTCATTTAGAAGCCACAACTGGATTTTTTTATTATAGATCCCAAAGGAATGTACACTATTTGACATGTTTGTGTTGTATTGATCACGAAGATGGGAGAAATGGGTTAGAAATTTTGATTCTTATTTGTAGGCTAAATACTTGACTGGAATTTTACAGGGGATCTAACAATCCTTGTTATATCATTCGGTTCTATATAGCTATGTAATATCAGCAGAAGCAACAGCTGTGGCTCATTTAAAAATATGCTTTTTATGATGCGTGAAGCACGTTCCAATTCCATGGATGTACTATGTTACAGTATTTTCTCCTAGAAACGCTGCACTTCAGAATTTGCTCAATTCCAGATGGCAATTCAAACTGCTTCTTTGCTGTGGTGCTCTGGCTGTTCCAAAAGCCAACTTTAAAAATTCTAGGCAGGATTGCACTGGTTGGCACAGAGTGAAGTTCGGATCAGAGCCAACATAGGACCTGTTTGGTCATTTGCCATTTCGGTCTTTGAAGATAAGGCAAGCCTCATAAGTTGGCCTCTTGATGGACGTGTCTCCTTAATAGCTGCCTTTTTATTCTAATTTTTGTTATAATTTCATTAAAATTATCAAAGTGGAAAATACAAATGAAAATAGAAGTAATGGGAAAAGGGAGGGAAAGAGAAAATAAATTATCATGATAACATTAATGCCTTAACTACATACTTAATATGTAGCTATTTCCATAACAACAAAACCCAAAGTCAACTTTTCATTATTTTCCATCTCAAGCACAAAATCTAGAAGTGGTTTTCAAGTAGAAAGCAGCTCTCTTTTTCTTTTAAAGATTGTTCTATCTTTTCCTTTGCTTTCCTAGATGTTCTATGTTTTGAGCTCAACACTTGGGAGAACTGTACAGTTCCACCAACAGCTTTCTTCTACATGGATGCCCTTATCTGCCATGTGGCTCTGGAAGGAAGCTGGGTTTCCTTGGGAAAAACTCTCAGAAAAGGTTGAATAGTTCAGTCCTGGATTCTGTTCCAAAGTGCAGTTGTTTCTCACCTCCTAGAGATCTTCCTATAACATCTCCATTTCCCTGTCTCATCTCCATTTAAAGTCAGAGCCAAGCTGCTCAACTTAAAGGTGTTTTAAGGAGGATGGGGAGGAAAAAGGAGATTTGCAGCAGTGTGACAAAGGGGAAGTAAGGACAGCATGCTTTATCAAGGCTGGGCAGAAGCTAAAATAGGAAATATAGGTATTAATTGGGGCTCTAAGCTCCTAAAAGAGATGAAAAGATATAGGTCAAGGAAAGTTTGGCTTAATGGAACCTTGTGTGGTGGAGTGTAGTTTGGATTCCCAGAAGGGAGGAGTTGCATTCCAAAAGAGTAAGAAACAGCAAAGGCTTAGATAGTTTGTTTGGGTGGATAGGGTGCAGACAGTTCCTTCCTAGATCTTCTGGGGTATATCTTTAACGATTGCAAGTAGTTTCCTTTAGTTTGGCAAGATTTCTGTCTATAGGCGAGGAACAATAAAAGAAACTGCAGTAACTCAGTGTGGCTTTCTTGTTGTTGTTGTTGTTGTTGTTGTTGTTGTTTGGGGGGGTTGGAGCCTGAGACTTGTTGGATCAATTACAAGATATATTTCTTCTTAAGACAAAATGGAAATGGAAAGCATGAGAGCCTGGACCACTCAGGACAAAATGACTGCAGAGGACAATAACTAGTGCTAAAAACAAGGATGCCAATCAAAAGCAAGGATGCCAATCAAGAGTGGGGATGCCTTCATTTGAAAGTACTTACAATGATTTCAGTTAGCAAGCACAGACAGGGAATCAAAGGGGGATAACATCAACACAATTTTGCCCCTTATGCCTTTTATTAAAGTTCTCTATTGCAAGACTATGTTAAGAAATCCTTCTCCTCCTCTGTTTTCCTTTTCCCCCTCCTCCTGATCACAGCTTCAGTATAATGAAGCTTCATTATAGTTTCCAACAGATACAGTTTCCCTGGAAGTCATAGCAAATGATTCAAAATCATTTGGGATTAGGAGTTCAAAGGTTAACTTCCTTCAGCAGTTTCTACATATCCTAAGTTGGTTGCAGTTTACATGTAGCCCTGAATATATTGACAGAATATTTTAAAAGGAAGCTCAGTTTATGTTTCCTAATAAATTAAACAAATAAGGACATGACTGTTCTTAACCATATGAATTTTGAATGCATCAATCAAACAGGTTTTTGGTTTTGTAGGTGCAAATTATATCCAGAGGCATACATAGATAAGATAATAACATACCTACTAAAGAAATGTTATCCTCTTTCTTCGGGCAGAGATAAAAATATAAAAGAAGAGATAACATACCTAAATTCTGAGTTTACATTAT
This sequence comes from Pseudoxenodon macrops, assembly GCA_032467955.1. Lineage (NCBI taxonomy): Eukaryota > Metazoa > Chordata > Lepidosauria > Squamata > Pseudoxenodontidae > Pseudoxenodon > Pseudoxenodon macrops. Next base: position 23,583 of record JANHFT010008669.1, read on the forward strand.
ATCTTGCAGAGAGGTGACTGCAATTTAACTATTGTCATCAATTGATCTTACAGTGAATTGCTGAAAGGCAGAAAAATAAAATTGGAAATGGAGGAGGAGGAATAATTAGTGAATCAACCTTGTACAGCTTCTGATAGTTTATAATTCTACCTTGAATTATTGAACTGAATAGAATAAATTCTCGAGGCCACTTGATAATTGTTTATTACTTTAGACTCATCAGTCCTCCTGCTTCCTTTTAACTATATGGAGAAAACAAGGACATTTAGAGAAATTATACAGCAACACATTTGTTGCAATCACATTTGACAGGAATTCTAGATTTGTTTCATTCAGGACAAAACAATAACAATAGTGCATTATCAGATAGTAAGGACAAACCAAATATTCTTAGTCTGAAATATGATCTGCCCTTCCCACCTATTTTGTATTCAGAATTAGCTTTCTCTAGCATAATATCCTGACAAAAACATCTGGTGGGTACCTACTCTAGTAAGCTATTTTATCTAATTTATACTTTCTTTAAAATATATGTATGCCCTGTTTCTGCTCCTTTCTTAATATAATGGCCAAGAAGTAATGTTGGTAAAATTTACAGATTAAGCTTCATGTTGTATAAATAAATATTCCTGCTCTTTCTTCCTGCTCTTTGATTTAGCTAAGGGTGACAGTAATTTCCAGATCTTCAGTAGAAAAACATTGCTTTAGACCTGTGATGGTGAACCTATGGCACACATGCCACAGGTGGCATGCGGAGCTATTTCTGCAGGCATACAAACTGTCACCCTAGGTCACCTCCACCACACATGTGTGCACACCTCCTGCAGGCCAGCTGATTTTTGGGTCTCTGCTTTGCATGCATGAAACACACACACATGCCCATACTGCCCTTCCCCTCCCAGGAGTTTCCACATGCCCCATTTTGGATGCCAGCTAAGTACAGTCTCACACAGAGCCTCTGGGAGGACAAAAACGGGCCTACCAGAAGTCCGGAAACAGGCTGTTTTGGGTTTCCAGAGGGTCTATGGAGGGCTGGGGGAGGCCATTTTCACCCTCCTGGAGGCTCCAGGAAAGCCCCCAGAACCTCCAGAGGGCAAAAAAGGGCCTTCCAGAAGTACCAGAAATCTGGAAATGGGCCATTTCCAGCCTCTGGAGGAAATGGGCCACCAGGGGGGGTGTCACGCACAGATGTGTGGAGGGTTGGGGGAGCATGGGAAGCAGGGCAGTGTGGAGGGTTGCACGCACATGCACAAGGAGGAGGGACATGAGTGGGGAGAATTGCATTATAGGTGTGGGCACATGCATGCACACTATAGCGTGCGCACATGCTTTTGGCACCCGAAGGAAAAAAGATTAGCCATCACTGCTTTAGACTGTTGCTTAATGGCATTTGTGGGGGTTGCATGTGTGATAATGACTCTCCTTTTGCAAGATTAACCCTAAGAACTTCAACTAAAGAAGGAATGGAATCTTCCCTGAGTGCAAACTCTTTGAATGGAGAAAAGCTTCCACACAAAGGTCTTTCTCTCTAACCTTAGCTATGTTTTGTTTGAATTCTCTTCTCCCCAGGCCTGTTCATCTTTTCAAGATTCTTCATTGGATCCCAACTGTACAAGCAGGATACTACAGTAAAGTACTGATTACTAGAGTGGCTGGTATTGGTAAGAGTTCTTTGGTACTTCATTTCACAAAGATGACTTTCTGGGAGATGTACATTCCCACTTCTGAAGATTCTTATTGCTAGGTGATCAGTTGTGACAAGAATCTCTGTATTCTTCAGATCACAAACACTACTGCAAGGCACCAGTTCCCTGCAATGGAGAGACTCTGCATTTCTAAAGGCCATGCATTCAGTATATTCTATTACCAGCAGACAGCCATTAGAAAAGCTTTTATCAATCTATGAACAGATCTGTCAGCTCAAAGGAGACATTCAAAAGTCCCAGTTACGCTAGTAGAAGAGTTATGAAACCCAGAGAGAAGTGGGCACCAGTGAAGAAGTCCTTGCTATTAAGTGGAAATGCTCTTTCATGCAGACTTCAGCTCAAATGAACCTCAGTGTGCAGGAGCTTTTTGAAGAGCTCCTTAATTCAGAAAAGATAAGAATTCTAAATCTGCAGGTGGATGGTAAATCTGCAGCAACAAAAGTATATTAACAGAAGCATGTGTTCTATAAGGTGAGATACATTTGACACCTCAGGTATGACTAAAATAAATAAATCCTTTATAAATTAATGACAAAGTACTGGTATTTTATGAATGAAGGTAAATATACAAGTCCCAGGATAATGCTGCAGGATCCAATCATCACCAAGACCAAAGGGTTTATTTTTACAAGTTTTCAGGCTCATGCACGTAGCTTCTCTCTCTCCATAATGTGTGCAGTGTTATACGAGTTGTATTTATATGGTGCATGGTTGTTTGTGGCTTTTAGTTGTTAATTAGGGTATTGTTGGGCAGCTGTTAAGTTAGTTGTTTTTTCCTTATGTCACCAACCAGGCTTCAATCATTTCTCCAGCAATTTTTGTCCCTGCTCAGCCAACAATTTAATAGCTGCAAAATTGAATGTACGTTCTTGTTCATTGCAATGTGAGATTACCAATGAGTTTGAGTCTCCTTCTCTAACCACTCACTTGTGTTCTCATATTCTTGTGCTCAGTTTCGTCCCTGTCACAGGAGCAATCCATGCAGGGAATCTCACATTGCAATGAACAAGGACATACATTCAATTTTGCAGCTATTAAATTACAATAGAATATTCTCCTGCTTCCAAATAATCTTTGTACCACTAGATTTTCAAAATAATGCCAATATTATCATTTTCATATTTGGTGCCAGAAAGGATGTCACTAGTTTCAGATGATAGGAAATGCTCATGAACCAAAGGCTGGCATAAACCTAGATTTTCTGCAATTGAATCTTTTAACCTTTTACTTTTTTAAAATCAGCAATAAGAACATGTGTACTTTTCCAAAGACCTAACACGGCATTTGTTTAGTTAAGCTTGACTTGTATTTGGAATTTTCAATGTATGATAACTGCCTTTCTTTATTCTCTCTATACGTTTTTCTCAGTAAACTATTTTTATATGTATACATTTGAATGGATGGATTTTTATAAGAAAAATCTTAATTAAATCTTCTCTCATTGCAACTGTGTATTTACAGTTATCCTTTATATTTTTAGATTGACAAAAAAATAACATCTGGACTTGGAATGAGAAGATTCAAGATACTTTTTTCCTAGAACTGAGACAGATGGAGAACTCTTTGGTAGAAGAACTAAAAATTCCTAAACTGGAATGCCTAGAAGAAGAGCTGTGATGGTACAGAGGTTAGAATGTAGTATTGCAGTTCTCACTGGCTCAAGGTTGTAGTATTGCAGTTCTCACTGGCTCAAGGTTGATCCTTCCAAGGTCAGTAAATGAGGATCCAGATTTCTGGGGACAATATACTGACTCTGTAAACCATTTAGAGAATATAAATCTATGTTTTATTGTTATTGCTATTTTGAATGATAGTAGCCTACTATAGTTATTGTTAAACTTGGAAATCCTTTGAAGAGGGTTCCACTAGTGATACTTTTTAAATCTCCATTTGCCAAGTCTGTAACATGTTCAAACAAGCTATTCTGTTCCAAAGCAGTTAATTATGTAGGAACCAAGTGATCTGGCACCTTGCACTCAATCTGACTCCTATGTTGAAAGAGAAGAAAGCATATAGAATTCTTCTCAATTCTAATCTGGACTAACCTTTGTATGGGAAGAGTTGCAAGAATCAGCCAATAAGCAAAAGGAGTAGAACTGTACAAGTTCTAGATTTAAAAATAGGAAGGCAGCCTTGAATTTGGAGTGGTTACTTATAGCCAGTTTGATGTAGTGATTAAGACACTAAGCTAGAAACTATGTGATCTAGTCCAACCATAGGTATGAAATCAGTTGAGTATCCTTGTGCTATCATTCTCTCTCAGCCCTAGGAAGAAGGCAAGGGCAAACCACTTCTGAAATCTTGCTGGAAAATGCAAGTACTTTAGTCCAGAGAGTTGGCAGGAGTCAACAATGATTTGAAGGCACAATAAATAAATCCCTTTCATGTAGCTATTTGCTGTCCTGAAGTAATCCTTGTCTTTTCTGTGATTTATAAAGTGCTCTATGGGATGAAGAGAATATGAGTTTAAATTAAGTAGGCATTATAGAATAATAAGATGAGGCTAAATGGTACCTTTTACTGCTCACCCTTAAACACCTTCTTCTTCTATTATCACATTCTCTATGACAGTAAGACTATTATCCCAATTCACATGTCATTATTTGTGGATGACATTTAATATTGCTGGGAAGTTCATTTATTGCAGCATTCTGCACATTCATATTCACCAATCTATAAACTAGAGGTAGTTTAGGATAATGTACATGCCTTAAGAAAATCTTTAAATGCATTTGCCAATTCTCAGTGCTCTATTTTTCTCAGAAAGAACATTATAATTAAATATCTCTCTACATTGCATGAAGGTAAATAGTGCTGTTTATTATATTTAAGACTTGAATATTCCCTTTCTTACTCATTCCCAATTGACAGTCATCAACGTAACAGATCAGTGATGACATGGGAAGGGAAAGAGAAGCAGATTTTTTTTTAATTCACAGTTACCATAGTCAGTTAACCTTAAGTTTGAGAAGGGCAATATAATTGACAGCACCTTAGTAACATTCAACTGTTAGGAGATGAAGTGATTATAAAACTGCAGATCAATTACTTTGATGTATTTTTTTAATTTCACATTGATATCTCCTTGTTTTAAAACATATAGTGGTTCTGGAAGATCATGTTCCTTAACATTTGAGTCTATTTCTATACTTAGTAATATCAATCATAAATAAAATCAGAAGTATATGTATATATATATATGAAAATCTAAGAAAATAAATAAAATCTGACTATATTATATCTGACCAACGTTTTCATCATGTAATATAAAAGTGGTATGGTGTAATATACCAATTATTAATACAATACAGTGTTTATATATATATCTACATGGCGATATATATTAAGATTGATTTTATGAGACATTGTACTGAGTTGGCATCAGTTCGCAGCTATGATACACTCCAAGGAATATAATTCTCATCCATACTCTCTTTTGAAATGCTAATATTATAATCCCAAATTATATTTTTGCCAACAGGCTGTCACTTCATTCAACATTGATTGCTTAATTTAATTTCAAAGTAGCACAAAACTCTTCCTTCAAAAAGATATACTACAGCAGGGGTGTCAAACTCGCAACCTGCGGGCTGGATGCTTCATGCGCTGGCCATGCCTGCCCCCATTTTAGCAAAGGGGGGGAGTTACAATACATCACATGATGACAAGTTGTCGTGCGTTTGACACCCCCGTACTACAGCTTGCAAACCTTGTTTTAAGATTGAGTCCAACCCTTCACTCAGAAAAGAGAACTTTAAATCTGGTTTGCAGGGCCAACCTGGAAATAGCAAAGCATCAGCCCACGGTGCCTCTGGCAGCCGAAACATGTCCCATTTTGGCCAACAGGGGGCTGCAGGAGGCTGTCCAGGCTGAAAAAGGGGCATGGGACCCACACATTCCATTTTGGCTGGCAGGGTGCTGCAGGAGGCATCCGTCCTGCCTCTCCCTCCTATCAGCCAGCCCACAGAGGAGAGCTACCATGTTGATCCGGTTCTCAAAGAAATACAGTTTGACACCTCTGACCTATAACTTCTGATGGTAAACTGTTCTACTGGTTAATTGTCTTCACTGTTACGTTTCTCCTTAGTTCCACATTGGTTGTCTCCTTGATTAGTTTCCATCCATTGTTTCTTGTGCTGCCTATAGGTGCTTTAGTAACTAACTTTGACTCCCTCTTGTTTGTGGCAACCTCTCAAATACTGGAATCATGTCACCCCTAGTCCTTCTTTTCTCTAGACTAGCCAAACCCAAATCCTGCAACTGTTCTTCATTTGTTTTAGTCTCCAGTCTTTAATCATTTTTGTTGCTCTTCTTTACACTTTTTCCAAAGTCTCAATATCTTTTTTGTAATGTGGTGACCAAAATTGGATGCAGTATTCCAGATGTAGCCTTACTTTATAAAGTGGTACTAATACTTTATATGATTTTGATTCCATGCCTATGTTTATTCAATCAAGGATTGTATTAGCTTTTTTGGCTGCTGCCACACACTGCTGACTCATATTTAAGTGATTGACTCCAAGATTCCTCTCACAGTATACATACATATACTTTTACATACAGTATATTGTTTCAAAACTACCTCTCCCCTCTAGCTAAAAAAATCATTTTCATTTGATTTAGTTATTGTCATAATCTTCGTGCCTAGCTTTTCCGAAAATGCTACTTTGACCATTCTGGATTTCAACCTGCCATCTAAATTTGGTTTCCAGGACTGGCTGACTACAGTCCTAATGAGAATGATTCATTTGGCACCCATATGAACCAAGCGTTCTGTTTCTTCTCCAGCACTATCTAATAGCTTATCTAGAGGGTGTGCTTACTCTGCAGCCTCCCCATTACATAAGCAAATTAACATGTTATCTACATGGCCATCATCACCCACACATTCATGTTTCTGATGATTGCATCACTTACAATTAAAAGTTTTACATCACTCGGAAGGATAGCCTCGGCATAAGATATGGATTCATGATGCCAGAGCTTGGTCCTTCCTATGGGGTCATCTCCCCTATTCTCAAAATGAATCTCTCCTTCTCTCTTACAGGAGCTGACATTCTATGAGTGGGACAAAGAAGGCTTCAACTACATCAGGGGTCTCCAAAGTTGCCAACTTTAAGACTTGTGGACTTCAATTTCCAGAATTTCCCAGCCAGCCATGATCTACATAGTTGCCAGTCTGGACACCTCAAGTTAAGCCACCATGGTTTCAAGACTTGTTTCTCCACAGCTAGAAATTCATTGCAGTGAGCACAATAACAATAGCAATAGCACTTAGACTTATATACCGCTTTACAGTGCTTCACAACCCTCTCTAAGTGGTTTACAGAGTCAGCATATTGCCCCTAACAATTTGGGTCCTCATTTTACCCAACTCGGAAGGATGGAAGGCTGAGTCAACCTTGAGCCGGTGAGAATCGATCTGCCAAATTGCTGGCAGCCCGCAGTCAGCAGAAATAGCCTGCAGTACTGCACTCTAATCACTGCATCACCGCGGATTTGAGGCTCGTATATGGCCTCAGCTTACAACTCTTCACGATGTGATCCACAGTTTGACGTGGGACCCCATGGTCACATGAGGGGAGGATACTATGCCCCATTTATACAGAGAGTCTTGACATGCCATATGAGGTGCAAATCCTATTCAGGATTGTCCATTGCTGATGTAATAGTTCAAAGTCTGGGATCCTTTTGGTGGGGTCATTCATGTATCCTATGTTTGAGCGTTCAGTGGACCCACTTGGCTTTCCAAAGTTGTTGGGCAGATGTTGTGCAAATGCCATTGGGGGCTTTCTGGATTTGAGTCTGATAAATGAGGAAGGTTGGCATGCACGAGTAGGAGTGAGTGGTTCATAATTTTTCCGTATTCTTTCACTAGTGCATCTTTCTTTCATAAAGCTGGTGGTGCTGTATAGCTCAGAACAGGAAGCCAGCAAGTTGGAATGGAAAATGCTAACCACACACTGAATATATAAAAATATATACTTTGGAGTTTTTTGTGCTCTCTAAACTGTTGTTTGCATGCAGACATTTCATTACCCAAGCCTTCATTGTTCAACATTGAGCTACATACAGTATATTCCTTTCTATTGAAATGTATGCTTAAAATCTATACTTACTTCGATAAATGTAAAAGTATCAGTCTTTCAGTATTTTAAAGCATAAAATCCATTACAGCATGAATCTGCCATTTTTGGTAGAACTTTCACCAAAAGGAAGCAGTGGCTCAGTGGCTAAGATGCTGAGCTTGTCGATTGAAAGATTGGCAGTTCAGCAGTTCGAATCCCTAGTGCCGCATAATGGAGTGAGCCCCCTTTATGTGTCCCAGCTTCTGCCAACATAGCAGTTCGAAAGCACGTAAAAAATTCAAGTAGAAAAATATTGATCACCTTTGGTGGGAAGGTAACAGCGTTCCGTGCGCCTTTGGCATTTAGTCATGGTGGCGACATGACCACGGAGATGTCTTTTGACAGCGCTGGCTCTTCGGCTTTGAAACAGAGATGAGCACTGCCCCCTAGAGTCGGGAATGTTTAGCACTATATGTGCAAGGGGAACCTTTACCTTTAACTCACCAAGTCACAAATATTTTTAGAACATTTCTCCTACACATTTTCCTGATATTTCTATACTATGATGGATTTTGACATGCTATTTTACCTGATTAACAACTTTTCTCTCTCTCTTAACTTTAATATGCAGCCTTTGTATCCATAATTTCAATAAGCAAACTCCCCTCTCAAAAGAGTTAATTTTAATTTCAACTGCATTTTGGCTTATTTGATCTGAAAAATGCAAATTAGCTAATTTTTTATTAAAGTAAATAAAACAAATTTCTCTTATGAATTGGTTTCAGCAAATTCAATGGGCATTATATCTGAATTGAGGGAAAGGACTGGGCTACATATTCTACTGATTTTATTGATACTGAACGATTTCAATATATATCCATTATGCATTATTTTAATTAGCAGAGTGGAATTAATATTGGATTGAATTTTCATGATAAATTCATAAAACGGATCAAGAGTTTACCAATTATCTTTTAATATCTCACCTAGCATTATTTATGAAAATGAAAAATATGAACAGTATGGATATATTACATGAAAATGGCAGGACACTTTTAAAATGCTAACTGCTTTTTTTAAGTGTATGGTGGTTTTCCTAGTTAAACTTTTCTTTACTCCTTTTTGAAATTAGTTTGAAATTGAAATTCAGTTCTTAACTCTGAAATCTGTTGTTGTTGTTATGGTCCATGAGTCGATCTAACTCCTGGTGACTCAGTAACAAGTCATTGATTTTTAGAAATAGCTTGCCAGTTCTTTTTTCCTAGGGCTGAGATAGACAGATTGGACCAGTCACCCAACTAACTTTGGGGCTTAAGGCAGGACAAAAACTCGTGGTGTCGTCCCCCTTCACACCCTCTGCTCTTCTAACCACTACCCCAATTCTCAGTTCAGGTTTTCCACATTTATCCCAAGATACATCATTTAATTACTTCAATTACTTATTGCTTCCTTCAGACTCCTATTTCTTTTAGCCTGGCAAAGGGAATGTACCACAACTCTGTACAGTTTGAGAGAGAAATCTAAAATGCTACTGAAGTGACTGGGAATGCATAATTAACATCTTGTAATACAGTCCTAAAATTGACTAAAAGTATTGAGGAACAAATCATCTTTGCTCTCCATATTTAGATAGGATTGCATTTCATTTTCTGTAAGCTTGAGAACTCTGAAAAAAATGAATAACAGTCATTGTTTGCTAGGACTAAGTTTTTCCCTAAAGGGAATTATCACTTATCCTCATCCTTAAATAATGTGATCTGCTTTCACCTTATCAGGGCATCGTTGTTTAAAGAGAGGATAATATTTTCATACAAATGGATTTGTTACAAACATTAGAGATTCAAAATAAGATTGAATTCTTAAGCCGACAGTCTGCTGTTAAAATGTTGCACATTTTATTCCATTGCATGATCAGCATTATTATGCATTCATTTTAACCAAAGCATAAAAGGAACATTTGGTATCATTTAGTGATTTTTATTTGAGTTTCTTTTAATAGGTATTTGTTTTCTGTAAATCTAGCATCTCTCCATGGACAGATGTCTACTTCTTCTATCATGTAATGCAAAGATTGGAAAGGATTTTGGAGATACCTAGTCCAATCCACGCCTTGTACAAGAATCCAATGTACTTGCTACCTCTGACAGACAGCCATCCAGTCTCCAGTGGAAAGCCTATCACCTCCTGAAGTAGTTGTTCCTTTGCTGAAGAGCTCTTATCGTTAAGATATGCTTATGATGTCCAATTGAAATCTATTTCCTAATTTAAAATCTACCACTTATCATGTCTTCTTGAAAAACAACGAACAATGCTGCCTACATGACAGTCCTTAGTCTCCCCCCCCTTTCCCCCCCCCTTCTTCATGCTCTATGCCTCTTAAATTTTCCATCCCAGGTCTTATCCCTTAACTTCTTGGTTTTTTCTCCTCTACACATATTCCAGTTTGTTAATGTCCTTTCTAAAATGCATGCCCCAGAACTATTCTAGGTGTGGTGAGACCGGCACAGAATAGAGAAATGACTATTTCCCTTGATTTTGATGCTATATTTGTTTACGCAGCCTAAGATTGCATCGGTTTTTGTAATGATCAAGATACCTTGATCTTTTCTTTCAATGTACTGCTTTCCCATTATCCTATATCTGCCTTTAATTTTTCCAGTCCAAATGTGGAAACTGACATGTTCCCCTGCTGTTTTCTACCCATTGTTCCAAAGATTCTTAAATGTTGATATTGTATTCTAAGATAAGGCTTTTCAAACAGAGTTCCTTTTGATCCGTGAGAGACTAAGGGAAGGAAAACATCTTCCAAAAAGGATTAGGGGTTGAAAAAAATCACTAAACTTCAAATATATTCAGCCACCAACTGCTGCCTTGATTCTACAGTACTCTTCCACTCTGTATATTACCAGTGTTTGAACGTGTCCCGTGAACAAGGCAACTGGCTGCCTTTCCCTTGCTGGATGCATCCGCACAAAACTCAATGCTCATTTTTAATGCTGAAGAACAGTCATAGTGGGTCCTGTCCTCCTCCTTCAGTTTCCACACTGCAGACATATTTTTGCATATGTGCATGCATGTCCCCAGTTTTGTTTAATAATCAAGTTGGCATCGTGAGCACATCTTCTTTGAAGTAAACCCAGTGGTGAAATGCTACCTACTCGATCCAGTTCGGGCAAGTAGGTAGCGGTGGCTGCCGGTGGTTCAGAGAACCTAAGCAAGCACATGCGCGAATCACACGCTTCAAAACCGGTAGGGAAGGTAAGTAGATTTCACCGCTGAGTAAACCCCTTTGATCTATGTGCAATAATAATAATAAAACCTTAGGATTGCACTGCTTAGCTGCAGTGCATATGCTCTTCAAACGCCTTTGGAGTGGGACTTTCTTTGGAGTAAACAAAAAAGAATATTGTGCTTGCAAAGACAAGTGGGCAGGAGAAAGAAAGTTGCTTAAGTAGCTTCAGCCAGACATTCACAATGGAAAAATTATCCATTCCATCAACATAGTATAGAAAAAGATAGGAACAGAAAAGGCAAGACAAAATCCAATATTGTTGTTACTGCTGCTATTTATGGAATAGTTTTTGAGAAATTAAATTTGTCTGATTTCCTTTTAAAACAACATTTCCTTGTGTAGAAAGTTCTGGGTAGAGCTTCTAAAAGAATATCTTGTAATTGCCAGTGGAGCTTGAAATATCTTATGTCACTTGCAACAACGTGCTTTTGTGAGACAATCTTCCCTTTATATGCAGCAACAAAAACAAGTATAGAAATCAGCTAAATATAGAAGATCATCTTTGCTTACAACTAGCAGCAATTGTTTCAAATGCTGAACTTTTAACCAAGGAAAAGCAATCACATACCAGGCACTGAACACAATTGTATAACCATCCAAGTAATTATACAATTAAAGTTGTATTTTTATGCATTGGAAATATTATTTTGCATCTATTATAAGTATTTTACCTCTATTACCTATTTAGGGGCTTTTTTTGTTATTTTTTAAACTTCTATGGCCTGAAATAGTTAAACCTCTGATATACTGTGCCTGTTAAGATTCCCAACTAGGTACAGTTTGTAAATTTGATAATTGCACTCTAATTCCTCATTTTTTAAGAACTCATTAATATCGTGCCACAAAGTAACCTTCATTAGAAGCATTTTTTTTATAACATCAAGATCCTTTCAGTATATTCTGGTGCAAAAGATTTTAAATCATATTAAACACAGTATAGTGTGTGTGTGTGTGTGTGTGTGTGTGTATCTATGTATCTGTATATCTTTATCTATATGATATACATACTATTTAATAATGAAGTATGGAGCTGACTCAATAGTTTTGACTGTTATACTCTAAACTAAATGTATTAGATTCAAATGTGCATTGGTAAGGTTAAAACTCTTTCTAGACACTACATCTGTAACCCAAGATTATAATCTGCATGTCATCATACATACCTGCTACAGAATCTGAGAGTCAAAAATCTCTGCTCTACTAGGTTATTTCTTGAAGCACAGCAAGTTCTGGGAACGGGCCATCCATGCTGATAAAGAAAACTCTTAATGCTAATAAAACCATCCTCTGGTACTTTGGTGTCAGGGATGAGTAACTTTCTCAGTGCCAATGGTATACCTTGGCCTTTGCACTGTCCGCAGGGGTTGCACTCTGAACAGTAATGAGCAAGGGCCAAGACAAAAGATGAATTTGATTTCATGAACATTTACGGTAATACAGTCAGGGATATTTAATAAATTCATCTTCTTGTTTTAATTTTTAAAATTACAATTTGGTAATAACTTCGGGAGATCGCCATAGATGGCACCTAAGGGCCTGGGATAATTCTGTTTCACTGTTTGCAAACACGTTTCAAGTTGTTATTTCATTGACTATTCATTTACCATGTGTTTCTGCATTCCGCTGAAACACAGTGATCCTCTTACTAAATGTTGACAGCACATCTTTTATGATTCTTTTATCACAGTGATGGCGAACCTTTTTCTTGTGTGCCAAAAATGGTGGCGCGCGAATGCATGCCAGCACACACACACACCCGCGCACACTGCACTGCGTATGCGTGCGCGCCCCCCTAATTGGGCTGTTTTTTGCCCTCCAGAGGATTCAGAAAGCATCCTGAAGCCTCCGGAGGGTAAAAAACCGCCCAATAGGCAAACCGGAAGTAAGTTCAATTTGCCTGCTGGGCTGTTTTAAACCCTCTGGGGGTTTCAGGGAAGCATCCTGAAGCCTCCGGAGGGTAAAAAACGACCCAACGCGCAAACCGGAAGTGACTTCGATTTGCCTGCTGGGCCATTTTAAACGCTCGTGGGCTTCAGGGAAGTGTCCTGAAGCCTCCGGAGGACGAAAAACGGCCCTACGGGAAAACCGGAAATCAATTCCAGTTTGCCCATTGGGTCATTTTTTTTACAGGGCAGCACCTCGCATGCTCTCAGAAATGGCTCCATGTGCCACCTGTGGCATGCGTGTCATAGGTTCGCCATCTCTGTTTTATCAGCTCAAAGAAGAGCAAAGCAAGGGATAATAAACTAATTTTAAATAAGATTGATTCTGTAGAGGTTCTGCTTCTTGTCTCGTTTTAGAAACACAGGACTCATTAATCTGATCATTTTTATCTTGGTTTTGCAGCAGGAAAGTTGCATGAGGACAAGCAGGCTAGCCCATGAATAGTCACCATTGTTATATCATCCAATATGTGTTTCAAAGGTCAGATATAAACTTCCATGAATGTAAAATATATATTTTAATGTAACAATATAACATGTAACAGCTAGTTAATTGAATAGTTTTAGCTGAAATAATTAAAAGGAGGGGGGAGGGAGAGGGAGAGGGGAGGATTTTTCAGTTGTTTGGCTACAGTTTGGAAAATGTTCTGTATACTCACATACAGATGGAGTTCCAGAAAACAGTGTGTAGATAAAGCAAGCATCATTTTTCCTCCAGAAAAATAGCATGTTAGCTTCCAAATAACAGATGATGTAATTCTCTTTTGGCTAGGAAACTCAAAGTAAGCATCTTCCTTAAGTGGTGTGTGTGAGCACCTTCCTTAAATGGTGTGTGTGAGCATCTTCCTTAAATGGTATGTGTGTGTATTCAAAGATAGGGAAGGCCATTTATTAGTATTTAAACATAAGAGTCAGTCTTAGATACACAGAAGAAATAAGCATGCTTTTACTTCAACAGAGTCAGATGCTTTATGCAATTATACATGGAAAATAAAAATGTATGTATTTAAGAAGCTCTTAATACTTTGAAAGACAGCCAATGGAAGGGCAGTTAGCAAAACTGAAATAGATGGAGGACAGATTTATTCACACAGAGGAACTTAGAAATATATTTCAATGAGTTCAGTGTGGCTTACTTCCAAGTAAATGGGCATAGGGCTGTAGTGTGAAAATGTAGAGCTGCATACTGATTGTATTTAAAAGGTAGGTTTTCTGTTTAATGATTATCCAATTTTCCAAACAATGTTGAACTGTTCTGAACTTATTCTTGTACAGTACAACTATAACTTAAATTATACATTACTATCTTGTTTAGTACCAGAGATCTGATCAGTTTTAAAACAAACAAACATTTTTCTTGTTATGAGAAATGACTCAGTTACCCCAAACCATGTTACATATCAAATTGATTTGCATTTTAAAAGGACTTAATCACAGTTCACACAAATCAAGTTCAATAAGTTGAAATGCTTCTGCAGGTGGAGAGGCACAGCTGCACTGCTTTACCTCAATATCTAATTACTGTAGAAAGAAAAAAGCCCACACATTCTGCCATGTACTGAATAAAATGCGCATCCTAAAATAAATCATGAAATTTTTTAGTCCACCCCACAGTACAACAGGTGGAGTATGATCTACTTGTCACTTTAACCAAAGCACAACTGGTTTACTTACTGTGTCATTTTGCTTCCGTGTTTCTAGTTTACACTTACTAGCGTGATGATAAGTAACTTAGGACTTCATAAATTTTGGATTATAGCTCCTATAATCATTTTAAGGTGGCCATGTTGACTGTGCCTGATAGGGAAGTGAGATTCAAAAGAACTGGAGGTCTCAGATTGCTTATCTATACCTAGGAAATAGGAAAGGACATAGTAAGCCTACTCTGCACTCAAGATTGACCTTAGAAAAGAGGCCCTATCACAATTTAAAAAAAAAATTTTTTTTAAACCAACCACCTCCCTCCTTTCCCTTTCTTTCTTTTCCCCAACTCAGCATAGAGTTTTGTCCTGGTATTACTGTGCCTGTAGTTCAGCAACCTTTGTCACTTCTCAAAAATTCATTCCGCTTCCTTAATATGAAATCCATATACTTTTTCCACCTTCTCCTATCTACCTCTTGCTTACTTACCAATTACCAAATTAATCCCATCTGCTCAGCCAAAGGAAATCTGACAGGGAGACATTTATTAATCACCATGTAGTTCTATACATCAAGAATCATTGTGGGACAGTTACCAGGATCTTTTTCCCCACTCACTGTAGCCATAGGGGGGAGAAAGTGAGTACGTGCAAAAGGTGCCTAAACAGAAAAAATACAAGTGATGGGGGCACTTATGTAAATGTAAACTGAACTTAGGGAATAGTCATTATTCTTGTCTGTACATCTAACAGATTTTCCCTCTAATATCACCTGCTTTCAGTACCTGCTTTTAACATTAATTTACCTGGATGGTAACATCTAATTTTCTATGAGAACTGAGATAAAAGATTATCCCACAATATGCTGTAAATTGGCATCCCCACTAGAGGATATCCAGGAATAATTCCGGTAGATGTGTATACACACACAGACATCCATGGTATTTTAAAAACTGAATGTCTAATCCTAACAGAATGTGTCAGAGACAGAAAAAGTTCTGAACTATTCATAAATATTCTATGTGGTTATTTTAAATATATTATTTTTATTCTTAGGAAAAATAAATGAAATTCGGAGACAAGATGCGTGCACAATCAGAACTGCTTTTGGCAAATATAACATTGTGAATGATAGAAAAAGCATGCTGATAAAGTTTACATGTGCTGGCTTTTTGTTGTTGTTGTTGTTTCTCTTCATGCAAGGACGTATTTGTATGAAGCAACTTTTGTATAGGGAAGGTTCAAAAGTTCTCACACTACAGGAAGTCTAGCAGCTCTTAGTGTTTTTCTTACAAATTCCAGAGGCCTTTTGAGGCAAAACCTATTCTCAAGAGGAGAAACATAAATGTGAATCTCTTGTGTTATAGCTAACAAAGCTACAACCGATTCTTCTTCTGTATCTGAAATTCTGTCAGATTAATAGTACTGTAAAAGTGATTCAAGGCAGTCCCCCAACTCATGCCATTCATCATTTAAAACCTAGCAAATCTTCAGCGCTTCTACCGATGAGTCATGAAAATCTACCACACAGTAGAAGACAATGAGGAATCTTTTTCTCCATATATTTCAAGACTGTCCCATGAAAGTTGGCTGCAGTTGACAAATTATTCTCCAGCAACCTATAATCTCCCTCTCAAACCCTGCCAGCACAATACAATAGAGGCTAAAAATAAATGGTTCCACACAGTTAAGAGCCACTTGTAAGTGAACAGAACTGATCGTGTTTACTTTGTTGTCAGAAAACCAGGACACTACTCTTGCTATCAATTAACCACTTGGGGTATGCAGAGCTCTAACAAGACAAGCTACCAGAGGCCAGAAATGCCAAGTTCTAACTTTCACTTCTTTACCATCCTTTCATTTCTTGATCAAAGACTCATGTGAACTACACTAATTTCCTTAGAAATTAAACACAAAATGGGGAATGCAATTCAGCAACTCATCGAAGAACACTGTAGGCAGTTAATGATTAATTAGCATCATAATAGGAACAGGATGATTTTCATAGAAGAAGCTTGTTTTAAGACTGTATTGGTTCAATAGTTGAAATCTTTAGGAAGATGCAAGGTCTCTCATTACAAGTATTGCCCAAAAGTTTTCCACTGGGGTTGGTGCAGCTACTTTTACGAAACAAGTAGTCAACGTCAGACGCAAAGAGATGCTTCGAAGGCAGTCTCAAATCATGTTACCTTTGTCCCCTGGCCTTAGCGGGACTTAGAAAAAAGCCCCTCAGTGCATACATCTAAAGCTCACAAAACCAGGAAGAAAGGCACGAGCTGCTGAAGCAATGCTTTTGAAATGACTCTGAAGTTCAATTTTGGAGGGTAACTTTGGGTGCTGAAGGGAACAAAGCAGAAAGATTCTTCAGGTTTGGTTTCTAGGTGAAAGGTCAGAGGCTTAAGATTAGGCCCTAAATTAGATGAATGGATTTTTAAGTGAATCATACATGAATGATATGGAAAACAGTACATTATGGTAAAAAAAAAAGAAAAAAGGAACCGTCAAGTAATTGGGAAAGAGCTTATTGTTGGAAAGAGCACTTTAAATGGTCTTTAACTTCTGTGGTTCATAAATGTCACATACCCGTTGAGTAACTGATACCACAAGCTTTCGTAAAACATCCACATACCGGTAGTTAAAATCAATAGTTCACTATGTCTTGCAACCTGTCCATAAATTCACAAGAATGAACTGACCCATCCGCCCAAAAAAACCTAGCATGAAAACTGGAGATGACCATGTGGAAGATGTTGCACCATGTTTGTCACACTGCCACTCTTCTTTTTTAGGAGAATAAGTTAGGTGCATCCCTGATTTGACTTGCGTTTCTGTCTTTATCCTCCGATGAATCATTTAGCGCATCATACAAAGTTTATTAACTCCTCAAGCCAGAATGCTTTAACATCTACTAAAATAGAAGAATGGTTTTGGAGTAATTATTTTATAAAATTGGAGATTTCTTTGCAATATAAAAGTAAAAAAGATTATTCTGAACAACAATATCGCCTTTTTATGTGCATTACTCTACTCCACAAATAGGGAAAAGAATGAGAAAATCCAAACAGTATCTTCATTCAGAATATCCCAGCCTTTCTGAATTATAAATTACAAGGACAAATACATTATTTCATATTGGATTATTGAAATAGGATTACCTAATAGCTAATCATTTACTTCTTAAATTACTGTAAGTACCGGTATATTTTGTGTACTAGAGGCCCTCATAACCCTATAGCCAAAGTACAGTAGAAGAATGTCACAGGAAATGACAAATTGTAACTGATATGTAAATAACTTAGACTAAGCTTCACATATCTTTTGAATGCAATACCGCCCAATTAAAATACCTATTTCAATGCCAAAACACAGGGTTCATTCTTTCATTTCACTGAACTATAAGAGAAAGACAGAAAGAGAGAATTATCCGAATTATCAAACCTTACTCATCTTAGTTGCTTTTACTTATGCATGTAACAAGTCCTATTCTCATGAGTAGGAGGCTGAATGATTAATAACCAGTTCTTCTCTTATTGCTGAAATATACAGGCACTTGGGTGGGTTTAGGAACTGTTACTCAAGAACAAGATTTCAACCTACTGCTTTAGTTTAGTGCAAATGTAAAGGATCAAGGTTTCTTCTGCTAAGAGATTGTTTGGGGCAAGGACATTTCTATTATGCCATAGACTGTTGAACAAACAACCATGGAACTGAATGAATGGTGTATTTATCATAGACAACAAATGCATTGTTAAACAGTGCTCACCTTGGAACAGTAGTTGGCTTCCAGTACCTGCAGAAAAGATACTGCCCATCAGCATTGACCAAGTGAGGAAGCTCCTGATATGGGATTTTCTGGGGAGTGGACCGTGGGGAATTTTCTTCTGGCATTCTGGCAGAGTGACCTGCAAAACATGGAAAGAAATCAAGACATGCTTTTGAACAGAACAGGTGGAAGGACTGCTATTGGAAGAATCTGCTTAGTAGAAGGAGAGGAGTTAACCCATAACTCAACCTGTTTTACTTTTCAAAGATACAGAAACCCAGGCAGCTGCTTTTCAGATGGAAGACTCACTGTGTGAGGCAAAGAACTAAGGGGAAGAAAATTCTCATGAGGGGGGGCGGGAAAGCAAGGGGGGGAAAACACACAGGCTCCTTACTGCCTTTTACCCTCTTTTCCCACCTATGTTTATTTACCGTCATTAAAGAAGGAGATTTTTTTTAATGCATTTCTTCCAAGCAGTAATGCACTGCAAATTGGAATGCTCCTGGATGGTTCCAAGAAGCCAGTTGCATAAAAGATTCATCATCTCTCTTTAAAAAAAAAAACATATCAAAAGATGAGCAGGAGACACCCTGTAATGAGGTGACTGCCACTGCCTTGTTGCTATGATCCTTTCTGACATCTGGGGAGGGGG
>JANHFT010008671.1:259343-271142 GCA_032467955.1 Pseudoxenodon macrops
GGGGAAATTTAAATTTAAAAAAACGTGTTTTAATAAGTTGTTCCTGCTGATGCTGTTTTAAACTTGAGTTATTCATATTTAAATTAATTTTTTTGCAGTTCATTATTCTCATTGCCTTAAATGTCATTTTTGGCAGGAAAACCAGGATATAAATCCAAATAATAATAAAAACATCAGTAGTACTGTCATCATATTTTCAAATATTTTATTAAAGAAGCAAATGTTTGTATAAAAGGTTTAGCTTTCTTCTTCTTCTTTTAACTAGAGCGGTTCAGTTGACAAAAAGCTAATTTTAATCAAGAGTTTCTGAGTTAAAATATATATAATGAGGTATATATTTCTATATTTAATCTCCTTTGGATCTCATTGTTTACAGTAGCCTCTTTCTACCAGAAAGGCAGCAAGTTCTGATAATACATCTTTCTATGTTTCTCAAAAAATGGATTAATCTATGGGAGCAAATACTAAAATGGATGTGTGTGATTTCATATTGCTGTGAAGGACTTTGTTGTTTTTGGGTTTTCTCTACCATTGTGTGCTTCTTTTCACAGCTTCATCTGCCATCATGTGTTATTATACTGAACTATCCACTAATACTTGCTTGTTTGTCTTCCAACATGAAAATATTTTGTGCCTTGGAAAGCGGGAGGAGCGACGGTTCAGTGGTTAAGATGCTGGGCTCATCGGCTACAAAGCCTACAGCAGGCAGTGTTTGAGACCTGAGCGTCACACAATGGAGTTAGCACCCGTCTTCGCCTAATTCCTGCCCACCTAGCAGTTCAAAAGCATGCAAATGTAAGTAGATAAATAGGTGGTACCACTTCAGTGGGAAGGTAACAGCGATCTGTGACATCATGATCACGGAAATGTCTTGGATTGGAGATGAGTGGCATCCCCTATTGTCGCCAATGTCTATGGAGTAAAATACATAAGAACTCCTTTTCCTTTTGTCCAATCTTCATTTTATACTGTGTTTGTGAATTTTCTTTAAAAAGTATGAGGGAAAATTTGTATGCATTCGTATATATATACTGTTTGTACGCAGTTATTCTAACATACATACCTTTCCAAGTAACTTTCTCTCTTTAAATTCATTTCTGTACGCGGTTTTCATAATATATGCACCCTGTGTATGTTAATCCTCCTCATGTATGCAGTTGTGTACTGTTTTTGATAGGCGAATTATGTCACATAATTCAGAAAAAAATTTGAGAACATTATAAGGAGCTATAAATAGCTTGTGAGTTGGGTTTAGAATATGGAAATAACGTAGGACAATAAATCGGAAGACATTTGCCCTTCATTCCTAAGGGAGATTTTCTTGCCTGCTTAGCATCAAAAGAATGGAGACACGAATAAAAGTAGCTACAGCTTTATTGATATTTACCAATTGTGGGCTTCGGTAACATCATAGAGGAATGCAGTTGTCATCTACCTGCCTTGCACAGTTCCTGTTTCCCAAAAAGCTGTAAGACAGGAAAAAGTTTCTCCAGCTCTGTAGTTGCAGTCACAGTAATGGTGCATTTGTCACCAACAGTGTCTGTTATCCTTTTCTGAATGGCCAAGGAACCCAGCGAGGGCAAAAGAATGACTTCAAAGAGGAACAGCTGGCTTTCTAATCATTGCAGCTGATGATATAGGCTTTGCTTGTGGGAACATGACACTGATGCTGGGAAGCAGCTTTGATTCTGTGGGTGTTAAATGACTGCCCGGTTGCCTACAGAGAGATGACAGACATGGAAACAGTGGTGAAAATTTGATGGCAGCTGCAATGGAAAACTCCTATGACTAAATGCTTAATAGGGATTGGGAAATGAGGAACAATGGCTTCTCTCCAGTTAGATGATAATTTTCTGTCCTCCAGGCCCTCACCCCCTTGGTGATACTTCATTCGTAACATTCCCAGAATCTCTGCCTGAGCCCCTAATAGTTGGAAAAGAAAATACGAATATTCTGGTGAAACTCACCCATCCAGTAGAGCTCCTAATATTTATTGTGCTTCTTCAGCCACTCTGTGATCCTGCAAGGAACAAGTATGGCATGAGCATTTTCCTGTGGTACTAATAGGCGAAGCATATTCTTAAGCTGCAAAAAAAAAACCACCCCAAAACTTGACCTACCTTTATTTGGAGTTTGTGCTCAAGGGGTGTCCTTTCGTGCATAGGGCAGATTTATTTTAATGTCCTTTGTCTGGGGCATACTTCTGCAATCTGTTAAATAATGGGAGACTGTGAAATCAAGATACATTTTCCTATGTTTCCAAGGAAGGGAAGTTCTGTAACTGTTAGGTTATGAGCACTCTTCCATTACTCAGTGTGCTTGCCAGGAAACTTTGTTGGAAGCGATTCCAATTTATATTTTGAGGGACGCTCACTTTTCTTTCAAACAGGTCTCTTCCTTGCTTACCTGGGTGAGCAGACTCAATTAATCAACAGAATAAACAAAAGAGATTTATCGAGCAATGCTTATGGGTGAGGTCAAAATAGCTCTAAAGTCTATGGAAAAATGTTGCTCTTTTTCAATCTATTGTATTTTATAATGGCCCCTAGGGTTTTTGTAACATATTTCCTTTATGTTAGACTCTATTATTCGACGTTCTAAATTCTACATTGTAAGTGATTCATCACCGAACTTATAATCATCAAGTCCCCACTTGGTAGGACAGTGTAATATAGCCCACACTCAGCCTCTTCAAAGTGTGATCTTCTCTCATACCTTGAGAGAAGTTATATTCCTGGTGATGAGTTTTGTTCAGTTGGGGAAAAAAATCAAGTATCCTTTGAGCCACATTCAGCTCCTGTGACTTAATGGATACATTGATAGAGTTTTCTTGAAAACAATATAGAAGTAGTTTTCTGGATTATTGCAAGAATCCTAAAATGCAAGGGAAAGATTATTTTCAGGTTTTGCTTATAGTTTTCATTAACTCGTGCCAAACTCTTACTTCTGCCTATTTTTCTATCAATATAACGTAAAAGTTTCATTACCTTAACTACAATAGGTTTCATTTCTTTCCTCCTGTAATATTTCATAATTCAATTTCACTTTTCCTTTCACTATTCCACCAATGTAGTGATACGTGGCAGTGACCAGTTCTACTGATGCAAGATGAACATACCTCGTGTCTTAGCGTCTTTGCTGGAAAACTGATAGAAGTTCAAGGTGTTTCTTCAAAGTGCACTGCTTTTTCTATTGGTTGTCTGGAGTCTCCTTTCTTTCCCATAGCTCACCTGAATCTCTACAGATAAAAATAATTTGTTTCCCCAAGACTTTCATGCTCACCTTCCATAATTTGGGATGACTTTGTCTGTTTTGCAAGCCAACTAGATGCTTGTGTTTCACTGACAGATACTGAAATTCCAGAGAATTTCAGTTCTTCTTTAGTGAAGGAAGTTAAAGTTGCTGGAGTTAAGCAAATAACTTTTTTACTAATGTTTAGGAAGGGGTCCGTGACATTGCGGTGGCTCAGTAGCTAAGACCCTGAGCTTGTCAATCAGAAAGGTCGGCAGTTCGGTGGTTCGAATCCCTAGTGCCGCATAACAGAATGAGCTCCCTTTATTTGTCCTAGCTTCCCTTTACTGTCCCAGCAGTTCAAAAGCATGTAAAAAATGCAAGTAGAAAAATAGGGACCACTTTGGTGGGAAGGTAACAGCGTTCCGTGTGCCTTTGGTATTTAGTCATGCTGGCCATATGACCATGGAGACATCTTTGGACAGCACTGGCTCTTTGGCTTTGAAATGGAGATGAGCACTGCCCCCTAGAGTAAGGAACAACTAGCACATATGTGTGAGGGGAATCTTTACCTTTACTAGGAAGGGGTCAAAAAGGCATTCTTCACCTATCAGCATTACTTTTTAGCCAAATGTGTTATTGTAGTAAGTGGAGCAAGGCACACAAACTATATATATGCTTGCAGTTAACCCATCTGCAGATAGGCTGACACTCAATTTTTAACCCAAATACCATGAAAAAGGCCTCACCCACAGATAAACCAAGTTCAAAATGTTCATATGTTTTAATGTTCACAATTGACTTATCTGCGAGTAGTGTATTTTTTTTTAATGGTATTTGGATTAAAAATTCAAGAGTTTGTTTATCTATATACGGGCTTATCCACAAATATATAAAGGATATACAGGCACTTTAAAAGCTGAAGAAAAAACTACCATATATATAATTTGCAGATTAGTGTTTCCACAGAGAGTTAAACCCAAATTTTGGGTGCACTTTGGCACCTAAAATTCTTGGTTTATCCAGCAATATATAGGGTAACTTTTTCTGAATCCCATGGAATGAACAATTTCACAAAACATATTTCCCAGCTAGGTTGGGTCCATCCAGAGATTGATTAATCTTTCGGTTTTGGTTTCTGACGGCTTCTTATTTTTCCAGCCTTCATTTAGGTTTCCATTTCCACACCAGTTTGAAACATTAAGACATAATTTATATGAAAATTGATATTTTTTTTCCTGCTCATTTTTTGTAATACACATGTTTCTGTTTTAAAAAAATAGCAAAATTGAATTATAGAGCTGAGGTGGCGCAGTGGTTAGAGTGCAGTACTGCAGGCTACTTCAGCTGACTGCCAGGTGCAGTTCAGCAGTTCAAATCTCACCGGCTCAAGGTTGACTCAGCCTTCCATCCTTCCGAGGTCAGTAAATTGAGGGCCCAGATTGTTTGGGCACAATATGCTGACTCTGTAAACAGCTTAGGGAGGATTTTAAAAGCACTGTGAAGCCGTATATAAGTCTAAGTGCTATTGCTATATATGTTATTTCCATTTAAGAATTCCATTTTGTACATTTTCATTAATAAGTGGAGGTTTGATTTTGAGAATTGCTTTGCAAAATTTGAAGAATTGTGAATCTGGGAAAGATAATGGAGTTTTGGCTTGAGAATTGATTCGAAAGGGTGGAATTTACAGAAGTAGGTTTGCACTGCAATGTGAATTTGAATTTCTTCTTTGGTTCAGGCTCCAGCCAATATTTTTCTTAAGTTAAAATACCATATAATCTGATTCTTTAAATGTAGCCATTTGGGAATTCCTTTAATATATTTCTGAAATGGCGTGTGGAGAAGACTTGCAGTTGATATTTGCTCATACTATCTTTAGATAAAACCCATTATAGTTTTGACCTATTACTGTTTTTATTCCCTTTATGCGCATCTGTTCTGTTGATGCACATAAACTGTTTAATTTGACCACTTGGTTCCACACATTTGTTCAATGAGCCTTGATTTTTGTGGCCAGAAATGGGTTAGAAAATGTCAAACATCGTTTTTAAAATAGGTACATTCACAGCACGCAAATATGTAATACTGTAATTTGTGTAATGCATTTTAACCCAGAATAATGTTCAAAGTTGACTGTACTATAAAATAGCCCATCTAATTCAACAAGCTGAGTACTGTACAAGGCAAAAATGAAAGAAAATGCAAGCTAAGGTTAGTTGATTTGGCATGCAAAGTAAAATATTTTTTACTTTAAAATTGAAATATAGTTTCCAACACCAAAGCTAGGGTACACATTGAATAAACTAATAAAATATGTAGCAAAACGCCTCTCTTGGAGGATATTCCATGCATATATGGATCATAGATCTTAGTTTGCAAACCTGAAATACCACATGAATACATCTTTCCTCTACTTTGTGAGTAGTCAGTAAATCCTAACATAAATGGGGGAAAAAAAAATCTGAAAGCAGATAAAGATCTTAAGGAAAAAACTTATAACAGGGCTCTCTATTTTTTCCAACTTCCTTTTCAAAAACTTAGGAAAAGCAGAATAAATTTTACTTGAATAGAAGAAGAATCCAAGACAAAATGTCTATCAAGAAGGACAACACTGAAAGAAAATTCAGGTAAATCAATCAATCAATATAGCCTCATCGCAACTTAGTTATTTTAGTTACTAACTAGAAACTAGCAACACTTTCAAATTAGAAAGACACAAAAATTGAATTGTTTTCTTGCTTCAGCACCCAAGTAGGCCACATGAACATATAACCAACAAAACTCCACCAGCCTTTTCCTTCATCTCAGTCAATTGATTGACAACCATTCTCCAGACATGTTTAATATTTGTCTGAATTCTGGGGGTAAAACCTGGGAAATAGACATGTTGTACATTTTAAAGGATGATGTCCTCTTTGACGAACTGTAACTCAATAGGGGGGAGGTGAGATTAAAAAGGATACCCCTCCATATCTTAGTTATGATGTCTTTCTTAAGAGCAAATATATTTTAATCATAAAAACAAAAATAAGGATCTACATTCTTTACATATGGAAGGACTATTCATTTGCAGCTGAAATATTGACGGTTCTTCAAAGGTCTCTATGCTCAACTTTCCTTAAAAAAAAAAATTTAACTCATCTGGTGGCTCTTAGTTATGCAAAAGGGGAAGAAAATGCCAACATCTTTGCTTCAGCAAGGAACGAGACACTGCTGAAGTACAGCACCCTCTGGGCAAGCGTTCTGATAAAGTCACAATTTATGGCTAGAACACAAGAAATCACATTAATTTTACAGAATCCCTTCAGCTCGGTGGTGGCTACCTCACAGCTCTCACCTGTGGCAAATGATTACATTTGCTCCTGCTGGGAATGTGACTGGGCAGATGAATGTTAAAGAGGACCTGCAGCGCAGCCTGTGCTGCTTGACCTTTAGCCAGCTTCTTGCTACGTCCCGAGCCTTCAAATGTTCTCCCATCCACTCTCACAGCCATCACAAAACTCTTGATGTGCTGCTTCTCCACAGTCTCCGAAAGGCAGACGTACCTCAGTCCAGACCGCAGCTCATTGAGCAACACCACCGGGTTCTTTTCACTCTTGGCGGTGGAGGCCATCTTGTGCTTGTTTTGTTTAGGGTGGCCCATGAAGTCCAGCGTGTGGTAGAGTAGCTTCCCTTGACGGCAGGCCTTAGAAAGCAATTCGTTATTAACTGGGGTACAGACTGAAAACTCCTTATTGTGCGCAGAGGGTTCAAACTCCTTGAACAGAGTGTCTGGAAAATCTTCTAGGTCTGAGGTAAAGTCTGTAGATGGGTTGAAACAATTTCCCATGGCAAAGTGAGCTTGGGATGCGTTGGGAAACTGCACGAATGACTTGAGGGCTTGTTCAGCAGCTCTCATTTTGGCTTTCTTTTTCGTTGGACCAGTGCCTTCAAATGTATGTCCATTGACCTCCACAGCAACTGCAAATACTGGGGCATGGACAGGGCCTGTTTGGGAAATCATTTTATATTGTAAACCAGGTTTAAGTTCATGTAGCTGAACCAGGGCATTCTTTGGTGTTACCGTCCATGAGATCTTCTTGCAGATGAGCTGAAATTTGCAGAAATGTCCACTGTTGCCCTCTTCCAGAGGCCTTTTTCTTTTAACCCTGGAAGCTGCTACTCTTGATCTTTCATTAGAAGTAACTGAACGGTCTTCTAAATTGCCAATGTTACGGTTCTCCTTTACTTCAGCACTGCTTATATCTGTTTGGGAAAAAAAAGCAAAAAAAAAAAAAAGCCCACTAACATTACTGGAACTAGTGCAAAATGTACACACAAAAGTTCAAATGTATTGGTATAAATCTCGATTGCATTATTATTATTTTTAATCAGCTTGGCAAAACCTAGTTATATGGATAAGAAGAATTTTCTTCCTTTCTTTAAGTATGTGGATTATTGAGTGTTGTAATGAATGTTGTAAGGCTTACAATAGACAGCATAAAATAACTTGTGCACATGTAGCTACACCACAAGATGCAATACTGACTGCTAATAAACATTGTTTTAAAGGGGATTAAACTAATTTATAGAAAGTAAGCTTATTAGTCAGTACAAGACAAGATGGCTGTATACTACCACCAGGATCAAGGTTACCATGAACATATATTTGAATACCATCTCCTGGGAAAATAGCTATATCTTACTGGTGTACTTCCCACAGACATCTGGCTTAGCAATCACATAAAACAGGATGTTGGACTGACTATACAGTCATCTGCTTTAATCCAGTAATGCTCTTACAGTCAATGTCAATGAATGATTCCAGGAGATAATTAATGCTTGAGCGGGGGGCATAATGCTGCCTGCTCTGATGCAGATGGAGATGGGCTCTCTTTTTCAAGAAACTCACCCTGATAATTGGATCATCTTTTTACAATTATAAGTTACAATTTCCTTTTCTTTAAGGAAGTAGGCAATGAGAAGGCAACGGGGAGCTACTTGCTCAGAAGAAACTAGATTATCTAGGAAACAAGATAATCTAGATTCTTTTCAACCAATATTCAGGCCGGTTCATGAGACTGAAATGATATTAGTTGCTTGGGAGAATGACCATAAGGACGACGTTCTGAGGGAGTGTGCTCCTCTTGGTTCTACTAAGCCCTTTGAAGCCATTCTGTCTACTAAACCTTTCAAAAATATCCCACCATAGCATTATTCTGGGACATCAGCAATGGTTGGGGCAGGCTCTTGAGATGAGTTCCATTATGTGGTAGATGCCTTCAAGCCCTTGTATTCTCTAATGTCTTTTCAGATATTCCAGAGTCTGCAGATGGCACAATTGTGATAGTAAGATTAATGATGGGACAATACCACAAGTTCAAAATAACATCCAGTTTAAAGTTGTTACACTGGTTAACAGTAGGCTTCTAGGACCAATTCAAAGTCTCTGTTGTTACCTTTAACACTCACCAAATACATAAATTGTACAGCTAGTGCTCCCCTCTGTGGCAGTAGAATACGATTTGTACAGATGGTTCTTGACTTGCAATCACCGTTAGGACAGGAACTTCTTTTTTTGCCACAGTTGTAAAGCAAATCATTGCATAAAGTCCAGTTGCCTCTTGATTGTCCCACCTTTGGGACAATCATTGCAGTTGTTAAGCAAAACCGCTATTGAATTTGCTTTTTGGAAGCCTCCTGAGAAGGTCACAAAAGGTGATCTTGTGGCCCCAAGATGCTCAACTGTCAAAAATATATGTCAGTTGCCAAGCATCTGAATTGACTGTGGGGATTCTGCAATGGTTGTAAGTGCAATGACTAGTCGTAAGACTCTTTTCCCCATGCTGTTGTAAATTGGAAGAGTTGCTAAACAAATGGTTGTAAATTAAGGATTACCTTTATCTGAATTTTAAGTCCAGATAAAGTATGTCTGTCTACATACCACCCTGGTTCAGAATTTAATCCTTCTGCTTTTCATGCAAAGCTTTTAAATACAGAAATGTTCATTTCTTCAATGTCCATGTAAAGTGAGTAAATTAGGATTGCGCAACATGCTTAACCCTAAATCTGGGCTAACAAAACACAATTGCTGTATACATCCTATGCTATGTCCATAGTACTATGGTTTAATATGATAGCAGGATAACATGCTGAGTTTTCAAATACCGGTAATACAGTAAGGTCTCAGCCATAATGTTTCCCTGGGACAGGGGTGGGTTGTAAATTGCTTTGATGCTGGTTCGCTCAGGGTCATGCCACATTCATGCGCACACACTCGCACAGCAATAAAAAAATAGCTTCTGCGCATGTGCAGAAGCAAAAATTGGCTTCTGTGCATGCGCAGAAGCAGAATTCAAAATGGCGGCGCCCATGGAGCCATTAAAGGAACTGGCTCCATGACGTCATCGCCGAATTACTACCAGTTCTATAGAACCAGATAGAACCCGTAGAAACTCACCTCTGCCCTGGGATGGCCAATTATTTTCTATACTACCTTAAAACTGATCTCCCCTCCCCACTCTCTCAAAGCAGACACAACCTATTGTTTCCAGTCCTATCTTTCCTAGAAAATAATGTAGAAATGTAGAACATTTACCCATCTCCCCTCCCGTTTTAAACAGTTTTTACTGAACCAATCATTGTCGACAATGATATTGGAAGTATGAAGAGATAGGTAACCCTTGTTTCACACTGTATTCAGGTTTGAAAAGAATTTGTATTGATTCTGCACCACTGAATAGGAAAACACAAGGGGTTATTTGTATTTATAATTCATATTGCCTTTCCCAATCTCTATTCCCCTCTCTTACTTTCATAACGCTGGCTGCATGGTTTGTGAACAGAGTAAATTCATCTTTTAAGCCTCCACATTCTTTCATGAACCGTCTGGGAGAGATTCTGATAATACAAAGTAAATAGCACCCTTTGAGACCTGAGAGTTCCCGTGACCTTAACAAAATATATTTGTCCCAACCTGGTGCTCCCCAAATCTCCTGGGATGATGCACCCCAGAATTCCAAGCCAATTTGGCCAGAGTAAAAACTGTACCTGGATGTTTCTGGTTTAAACCCAACATTCTGTTGCCACATTACTGGTTCTCAAATTAGTTGCAGGTGACAAAATATTCTGTCAATAATAGTCTTGCTTTGAATTGTAGTTTTGACTACTTTAAGAATTGACTTAAGAATTGGGAACTGTAGCTCTGGCATATCAGGAGGACACAAGGTGAGGAGAAAACTGATGGAAAATGTCTTGGCCAGTTCCTAATTTAGGGAACCTGGTAGGATTGAAGAAAAAAAACGTTTTCTTTTGCTCTTTGCACAGCATTTTGGGGAGCTTGATTTTATGACCTCCTTCAAAAATGATCTATGGGATAGTTCTGCCTGCACTGACTACCTATTGATCCATCTGTGTATGATAGAACAGAAACATAAAGAAAATTCCATCTCTCCCAGGGGTTCTGAATCTTCTTACTGCCGGTTCGCTCAGGGTTGTGCCTTGAGCGCACGTACGGCAATAAAAACTAGCTTCTGCACATGCGCAGTAGCAAAATCCAAGATGGCGGCACCCAGGGAGACACTGACAGAACCGGCTCCATGATGTCATCGCGAAGTTACTACCGGTTCTATAGAACCGGATAGAACCAGTAGGAACCCACCTCTGATCTCTCCCTCTGGCTGCGCAGCTCTCTCTATTATGATTACAATGTATGTGGAGTAATCATTTAAAACAGTGGTTTAGATCAATAATTTGGTCTAGGATCGGATAGTCTTATGCTTATCCTTTCCTTCAGATGGCCATATGCTATATTCTTTAACAAGCACTTTTTTGATGCAGAAAAGAAAAATAAAGTAAAAATAATAAAACGAGCATTTGTAATCACTTGGTTATCTGGTCAGCTGAGAAAAGATGGTGTGGTATGTAGGATAAACTTTGATGGTCCTCTGTAGATCCAGAGTCACTGGTGCTTTGTCACTGTCTCTATCTCTTGCTGCTTAGTAATAGTCCTCTTAGTTGCAGGATTTTAGATTTTAATACCAAGGAGCATTACCTATTGCAGGGGTGTCAAATTCATGTAGTCATGGTGTTGTCACGTGATGTATAGTAACTTTTCTCTCCGCTAAACCAGGCATACCCAATGCATGCAACTATTCTTTATATGTTTTAGCCTCCAGTGCCCTCATCATCTTTCTTGCTCTTCTCTGCACTCTTTCTAGAGTCTCAATATTTTTTTGTATCATGGTGATCAAAACTGGACACAGCATTCCAAGTGTAGTCTTATCAAAACAGTATAAATTGGTGCTAACACTTCATGTGATCTTGTTAATATCCCTCTGTTGATGCAATCTAGGATTGCATTGGCATTTTTGGCAGCTGCAGCAAACTGCTGGCTGATATTTAAATGCTTGTCCACTAGGATTCCTAGGTTTGGTTTTCCTTGCCTAAATGTAAAACTTTACCTTTTGTACAACTGAACTGTATTTTGTTGGATAAGGTCCAGTTTTTAAGTCTGTCAAGATCCTTCTGAGTTTTGACCCCATCTTCTAAATTGTTGGCTATTCCCCCCAGTTTGATTGCAGGCAA
>JANHFT010008672.1:11752-26382 GCA_032467955.1 Pseudoxenodon macrops
CTTGACCTCCGCCGAACCCCCGAGACTGACTCACCGAACCCCTGGGGTTCGATCGAACCCAGGTTAAGAACCACTGATCTAGGAAACCAAGAGTTCGAAGGCCGATTTGGACATAGGAGCCAGCTGCGTGACTTTGGGCCATTCCTCCCTAGACGGCTAGGGCAAACCATTTTCAAAAATCTCACCAGGAAAATTGCAGGCATCTGGTCAGCTTAAAGAATGCAAATGACCAGCTGTCTGCAAGGAATATAAACCCTTGCATTCCCTACCATCCTATCAGAGCTGAAGAAGCTTTTTGGATGAGAAGCAAAACATCTTCAAAGAGGAAAAAAAAACAAAAAAGTCCTCTTGTAAAAAAGCACTTTTCCTCAAAATGTGATTATCCACAAAACTAAATACACAATCCATGAAAAGGATCTCCACCATATACGGAAAAACAACTCTGAAAGTAGTACACTCCCAGGCACCATGCTAGCCCATAAACCACAAGGATATATCCAAAGGATCCCAAACAAACTCAAAAGCCAAAAGCCCAAGAAAACCGAGTGTTACTTCTGTGGGGGCAGGTAGACAGAAAAATGCATCCATGAAAACTGGGAAGATATGATGAAAACATACTAATGCATTTGCATTGGGAAAGCTGTCGACCTCTTACCCCTAGCCAGTTCAAAAATTCCAGAGACTTCTTAAGGCAAAGCTCTTTGAGGAATCAACCATTTAAGAGATACACTGAAATTTTTGAATTCTATCTACAAATCTTTTCAAGAAAGGAAGCAAGTTCGAGGCCAGGAGCAAAAATCCCTAACTCCTCATCAGTTTCCCCTTATCACATGCCAATTAGCCAACATCCAGATAAGCAACAACCAGCTCCAGAGAAACAAGACCAATCAAAGAAGAAACAACGTCCCTTAGAAAGAATATATTTGTAGCTCAGGCTTGAAATAAAGGAATTTTGGTTCTATCTGAGCTTGGTTGTTTTCTTGCAGACATTTCATTACCCGAACTAGGTAAAATTTATCAGCCCTGCCCCAAACAATGTCCCATCCAAAAAACAGTCAAGGAAGAAATAATGCCCTATCAAGTCTGTTAGGGCAACCCACCACATGTAAACAACCTACAACTACTCCCCCACACCTTGATGAAGTTATGCAGCCTGGTAATGAAACATCTGCAGGAAGTGAAGCAAGCACAGAGAACAGTAAGAACCCATCATTAATCCCAAATAGCAAACATGTTGTACACCAACATTGTAACGTACTTACTACAGACTGTGGCTTAGGAAGGGAGCATACACTCTACCGTAAAATAGACTTTTTGTATCAGTAAATATGAATCTGGGGTGATCAATCAATCAGGATAGAGCTGGAAGGGACCTTGGAGATCTTCTAGCCCAACCCTCCCTACTCAAGCAGGAGATGCAATACCATTTCAGGCAAATGGCTGTAGAGTCTTTTCTTAAAAACCTCCAGTGATGAAGCAGCCCCAACTTTTGAAGGCAAAGCCGTTGCACTGGTTAATTTTGTCCTAGGAAGTTTTCTCCTTAATTCCAGGTTGCTTCTCTCCTCTTCCTTGATTAGTTTCCATCCATCTTTTCTCCTCTGGCCTTCTGAAGTGCTTTGGAGAACCTGGGATTTGTAACTCTACAAACCTGGAAAGCCACCAGGTCACCTGTAGCTCTAAGGAAGCAGACAAGCAGCTCCAGAAGGCCTTACCTTTCTCAGGACCGTACTTGCTGCTCAGCAGATGCAGGCGCCCCACCGGCTTAGGGGTCTCCCTTGCAGCATCAGACCCATCCGTGGAGTCCCCTTCTCCATCCCACTCCAGCAACTGAGTTTGTTCCATCCTTGGCAATCAAGAAAGGACTTTATTCTCCTGCAGAGTGGAAACCCGCTCCGCTTTCTTAGATCCGAATCGCCGTTTTCCCTTCCTTGCATTACTCCTTTCCCCAATCTTGGCTATGCCCCCCCCCCAATTCCTAGTTTTCCCCCACCTTATATGGCAGCCAACTTTTTTTTTTTTAAAGAGGCATGGCCCTTTAAGCCTTAAAGCCGCAGCAGCCCTTTCCCGATTAAACTCCGGGGAAGCCAGAGAAGGGGTCCGCATCTAAAATCAGAAAAGCCGCTGGGGAAAATTACCTTTCTTGCACCACCACCCCTCCTCCGGGCACCCTAAAAGCGAAGGAGGACGCTCGTTTTTTCTGGGCACGCCCCACCTCTCTTGGCAGGAAGAGTTTTCATTCGTCCACTCCGCTGCCGTTTAAAAGCCTTCCTTCTTTTGATTGGACCATTCGAGTCCTGGAAGACGGGAGAGTAAACGGTCCCCGCTTGTCCCAGAACCAATGAAAGTCCCAGGGGAAAAAGATCATAGAGAGGGGAAGCGCCATGCTAGAGAGTATTATCACGCCCCCCCCTGGAGGACAACCATAGAGTTGCTTTTCAAGTCTAGCCTCCCTTATATGACTTTTATACCATCTGTTTTTGCTCAGTCGATGCTCTTCATAGGAAATAATATTGTTTGATGTTGCGCGAAATGCCGCGATCTACGGCAAGGCTTTGACTGCCACCCTGAAAGTAAAATTGCCAGATCTGGGCTGCAAAATCCGAACGGCAGCAGAGATGCTAAGTGTCCCCGGAGTGGGGGGTTTTTTTCAGCCCAGAAGCAAAAGCCATACTTTTGCAAATTTGCATGCAAAAATTCCTTTAATTTTCTAATTCAAATCCTTTGGAGACTTCTTTAAATGAAATAATGGAGACTTTGCATTTCCCTCCTAATTTTGTCCACCCGTTTATGCTTTCCCTGAATATGCTGCTTGCAGTTCAGTTTAAATTAGATTAGCTAAAGCTTGTTTCTGAAGATCCCCAGTTGCCTCATCATCATTCTCATCCTCATTAAGTTGACAGTGTTAGAGATGAAGTTGTATATGCACATAATTACAGGAATGTATTTTTTTTCCATTTGCAGTGATTTCTTCCACCCCATCCATCCTTCCGCCACCTACCTGAAATTAATGACTCTGGGTGACTAACAATATTAAAAGAAAAATAAACTATAAAAACCATAGACAAAAAACAGCAGCCTTCTGTTATAAGTCAACAATCACAAAATAGCATAAGCAATATATTGACTCAGCCACAACTCCTAAGCCCCAGGTCTGCTTATCTCTTGAACATATTGTCTATCATAAACTTTAAAGAACCTAGAAATTTACACACAAACACAATACAATCCACTTTTACTTGCTTCCAGTTGTGTGGAAGACAAAGACATATGCAAATAGTCCTCGAATTACAAGAGTTTGTTTAGTGACTGTTCAAAGTTACAATAGAACTGAAAAAAGTGACCTATGACTGTTTCTCACATTTATGACTGTTGCAGCATCCCCGTGGTCACATGATCAAAATTCAGGTGCTTGGTTCATATTTATGATGGGTGCAGCATCCTGCGGTCATGTGATGCCCTTTTAACATCCTTCTGACAAACAAAATCAATGGAGAAGCCAGATGGACTTGACAACTGTGTTACTAACTTAACAACAGCAGTGATTCGCTTAACAACTATGGCAAGAAAAGTTGTAAAATTGGTTAACAACTGTCTCACATACCAAGAGAAATCGGGGGCTTAATTGTGGTTGTAAGCGTACTAATCCTTTCAGATGTTCGTTTAACAGATTAACAAAGTTGGAAGGGACCTTGTAGGTCAGGGGTCCTCAAACTTTTTAAACGGGGCCAATTCACAGTCCCTCAGATTGTTGGGGGGCGGACTGGCTGGGTAGGCATGGCTAGTTGATCATGTGACTGGGGGTGTATGGCTAAATCATGTAACTAGGTGGGCATCATAGCTTCATTGCAAGACTTCAGTCCATAGACTTTCAGGAACATAATTTGTC
The DNA here is from genome assembly GCA_032467955.1 of Pseudoxenodon macrops. Lineage (NCBI taxonomy): Eukaryota > Metazoa > Chordata > Lepidosauria > Squamata > Pseudoxenodontidae > Pseudoxenodon > Pseudoxenodon macrops. The sequence goes on from JANHFT010008672.1 coordinate 15,639, forward strand.
CCCCTTCCAGGCCATCCCCTCCCTCAATGACACCATCTCCAAGAATCAGATACCATTGAACAGAAAGAAAGAAAAAACGGTGTTGATATGCCATGAGAATAAACCATTTGTGTTTTCTAGAATAATCCAACTTTGGTTAAATTTACACAACACAGACCATAAACCATATAATGGCTTAGCATATTCTGAGTATCCAGCTGTTATTTTGAATTTCTGCTCAAAATGAGGTATTTTGAAGAACTGGAGCCATGATGGAAAATATGTAACATCCATCCTGTTTTGATTTAGAAAACCACTGATGTTATAAGCTGTAGCGTAATGTCAAAAGTGAACTCCACCCTTTTGAATCTGAGAGGGAAGCAACAGTATTTATATGTCTTTTGGTGCCTTTTTAATGGAAAAAAAGAAAATGAATTCCACAGGAATTTATCTCTCATATGCCAGTCAAAACTGGTTTTATTTTATATTTATTTTATATAAATATAATATATAGAATATAATTTATGTTACGTGCTACATTTGTGGCAGTCATAAGTGTGAAAAATGGTCATAAGTCGCTTGTTTCAGTGCCGTTGTAATTTTGAAAGGTCACTAAATGAAATATCGTAAATTGAGGACTACCTGTATTTTTCTAATCCTTATATGGGAAAGAGATATCCAACTAATCTTGTATTCTCAGAAAATGTTTTGAAATAATATAAATGCATCATAATTTGTTCTGCAGTTTTTCTGTTAAATTTCCAAACCCTTTACCATTGTCTCCTTCCTAGAGCTAAGTGACTGGCCCAAGGTCACCCAGCTGGCATTGTGCCCAAGGTGGGAGTAGAACTCATGGTCTCCCAGTTTCTAACTTCAGGTCTCAACCCTAACACCAAACTGGTTCTCGCATGAGCCAGCAGTGTGCAGTGGCAGCCAAAAAAGCCAATGCAATCCTGAATTGCATTAACAAAGGGATACAATCTAGATCAGTGATGGCTAACCTTTTTCTTCTTGCGCGCCAAAAATGCCACCGCACAACACACACCCCACACACACACATTGCACTGCGCATGCGTGCGCATGCCCCCCCCAAATTGGGCCATTTTTTGTCCTCCAGAGGGTTCAGGAGGCTTCCCTGAAGCCTCCGGAGGGTGAAAAACGGCCCAACAGGACTTCCGTTTTGCCCGTTGAGCTGTTTTTCACCCTCTGGAGGCTTCAGGGAATCCTCTTGAAGGCGAAAAACGATCCTACAGGCAAACCGGAAGTTCAGGAATGGACTTCCGTTTTGCCCGTTGGGTCGTTTTTTTACCCTCTGGAGGCTTCAGGGAAGCATCCGGAGGGTTAAAAATGGCCGAAAATCAAGCCCAAAAATCAGCTGGCCAGTGCACACTGGGGCTGACAGGGCAGTGCCCCCCGTGCCCTCATAAATGGCTCTGCGTGCCACCTGTGGCACACGTGCTATAGGTTCGCCATCACTGCCATAGATGCTAAATTGCATTGCTTTAAAACATTTGAGCTGTTCTTTAAAAAAAAATATTGAAAAATAAATATACTCAATAACACTACAGGTATGCTCAGTTGGAAGTGATATCGTCCAATTCTCTGAGATTCTATGTACAGGTTAGGCTGTTGCATGTCTCTAATTGGACCTAATTTTGGATTGCATTGATTAGAGAAATTGAAAATGAATATTCCAGATCTAAAACCCCAACAAGAACACAGATAAAATTTAAAAATTCTAAAATCCCCAAATAAAATTTCAGCAAAGTTTGCTCTTGGTCAGTTTGATTGTGTATGAAATGTGAATCCAGCCATTATCCTGGTAAACGGTGGTGTACAGCATAATATTGTGTGGCGGAGAAGCATGAACAAAGTTTGCATAATGTCTGAACCAGTGATTGGATTCAATTTTTTTTTACAACCGGTTCTGTGGGTGTGGCGTGGTTTGGCTTGGTGGGCCTGGCAGGGGAAGGTTACTGCAAAATCCCCATTTCCTCCTGATCAGCTGGGACGATAGATGGAGAATAGATGGGGGCGGGGCCTGTCAGAGGTGGTATTTACCAATTCTCCAAACTACTCAAAATTTCCACTACCTGTTCTCCAGAACTGGTCAGATAGAACCTGCTGAATACCATCTCTGGTTTGAACCCATTCACTGTTGTCTAAAAGGAAAATAAAATCCTTTGTTATTGCAGAGGTATTGCTGCAGTTTTCTTCTTCCTTCAAACCCTCTATTTCTCTTATATTTTACCTGCCAAATTAGATGCAGTGCTTCTCAAACTTAGTACCTTTAAAATGAATGGAATTCAATTCCCAGAAATCAGCTATGCTGGCTGGGGAATTATGGGAGTGGAAGTCCACATATCTTAAAGTTGCAAAGGTTGAGAAACAGTGTATATTAGAGGATTTCTGCTTGGTTTGGAAAAAATTAAAAGACTGCAGAGATGAATGATCCAGATGTTTATTGCAAAGATGGAGGCGTAGAAATTAGGATTAAAAAAATTGTTTGGATGTGTTTGCTGTCTTGATTTAGAATCTGGAAACATTTTGGAATGAAAGGAATGCAGTGCAACGTTTAAGCCAACATTGCTTAACCCTAAGTTTATAAATCATAACTAGGAAGGAAATGCATCCATTATTTCTGCCTTAAGATTCTTCTGAGACTTTGCTCTGTGTCTCTGCTCTGTTCACACAACCCTTTGATTCAACAGGGAGAACTGCTACATTTGATTTTTTCCCCCCTGAAATTAGAAAGCAAATAATTTGCAGTGGTTTTTACATTCTCCCCTTGCTTTTCCGCCGAGCAACGAGATGCAGAGACTGAAAGGAATGTGGAAAAAAAGTCATTTTCATAAGAAATATGGAAAGGGCAATAGGATAGGATAAGGCAGGGGTCTCCATTCCCTGGGCCATGGCCCACTACCGCTCGCCTGCTGCTCACGTACAAACATTATGTAAGGCCTGGCTTTGCCACCTTATTCAAGAAAGTAAAGACTCTTGAAACTTGGCATTTCAAAAGGAACCTTCCATTGAAAACAGGAGCGATAGCAGGACGAAATCAAAGCAGGCTCTGAGATTCCCTTAGGCAATTCAGTTAGAATAATAGGAATTAGAAACCCTTCCCAAGAGCCCAGTGTGGATTCAGCTAATCCGCAAGTGTGAAGATGTTATTGTATCTGCCGCTCTGAGAAAGTGATAAGGGAAATTTCTCAGGGTCATCCTCTGCTGGCTTTCCAGCGGTACAACCCACATGCCCCCCCCCTTCCAAAAAAGGTGAGAAAATGCCAGGGCGCTTAGGCGCCAGGCTAAAGGTTATAAATCAATGGGCTATAGGATACAGGATACATAGGAGAGAGAGCAATTAAAGTATAAATGTAATAAGGGGCCCCCTTTCCCCTGAAGAATGGCAGATTTACGGATCTAACAAATCCCCTCTGATCATCAGCACAGCACTGATGATGTTACCTAGTTGGGTAATGGAACGTCTGCAAGAAAACAACCAAGCTCAGAGAAAGCACCAAGAACTCCACAGTTTAACCCTGAGTCAGAAATATTCTTCTTTATTGAAACTCCACACTCACTAGCACTGATGATGTTACCTAGTTGGGTAATGAAACGTCTGCAAGAAAACAACCAAGCTCAGAGAGCACCAAAAGGACCCCGCAGCCCAACCACATAGTCACAATTGTTGTTTATGACCCGCCATGAGGATTCCCTTGGCAAGGAGAGTGTGCGCTTGTTTTTTGTGCAGACTAAAAGCGCGAAGTCTGGAAACAAAACACGATTATGAAACTCTGTTGTGTAAGGACGGGAGCTAATTCAGAACTCAAAAATATATGGGGACAATTAGGCAGGCTGAATATTATTACCTCTTATGAAAATGTTTAGTTTGGGGAGTTTGGAAAAGCAAAATGTGCTGCACTGTGCATTTATTTATTTATTTAAAAATTAAGGAATGGGTAAACATGCTGCATCCTTCTAAATATGCAAAAATACAAGTGTGAGATTGAATGTAAAAACGTGATCACATCATTGACACTAAAAAACTGTATTAAACTAGAGAGCCATCCAAATGAGCTTCTCCCACCCTTAAACGCATGTGCCTGTCAAATCTATTTTTTTTAAAAAGCCACCTAAAATTACAGACAAATTACAACAATTATCCAGACTGCCATTTCAGTTGCCTGACATATGTCACTTCTGTGGTTAAGCCTTAATGCTTAACATTGATTACTTAACATGAGTCAGCAAAATGCATTTCTTTTAAAGCCGTGGCTTAAAAGCTGCATAATAAATTCATAGTTTCTAAATTTTGGAACCAGATTTTTATTTTTTTTAAGTAGATAGTTTCAGATGAGGGCAAAATGTTGTTTCCCATCGAAATTGCAATTCCCTTGGGAAGGATGGAACTGAAAGAAAAGAGGCAGGAAATCTTTGGTGAATAATCCATTTTGTGATTGATTCAGTCATAGCTAGCCATGGTTGTTTTCTCCTGTATTTCCCACAGATATACAGGTAGTCCTCGACAGATAGTTCTCCAAAGCTCCTGAAAGGCAGGACAAGAAGCAATGGGTGGAAACTAATCAAGGAGAGAAACAACTCAGAACTAAGGAGAAATTTCCTGACAGTTAGAACAATTAATCAGTGGAACAACTTGCCTCCAGAAGTTGTGAATGCTCCAACACTGGAAGTTTTTAAGAAGATGTTGGATAACCATTTGTCTGAAGTGGTATAGGGTTTCCTGCCTTGGCAGGGGGTTGGACTAGAAGACCTCCAAGGTCCCTTCCAACTCTGTTATTCTATTTTTCTATTTTCTTTCCTAAGAATTCTCTGAGAGATGAATTTGGAGTATCTCTCCTTTGTGAGATATCTTCTTTACTCACAGTAATCTGCGTATGTCTGATTTACAGCAAGAAGGAAGAGCACAAAAATGTTCAAGTCCCCCTTGCTTCATTCATAATAAAGGTGCCTCAGCCTCCGCCTCCAAATATGAGTGAGATAAAAAAACAGAAATATTTCTGTATTGACCTGATTGGAAGGCATTCTTTCAGAAGAGTGAATTACTTGAAGATTAAAAAAGACGAGATGAGTTAACACAAATCTAATAAATAAAAAATACTTGAACATTTAATTTTTTGCCTTATTTATTTGTGCTACCACTGGGCCCTTTGCAGTGGAAATATTCAACAACAAAATACCTGTTAATCGTGGCCAAATTCATATTCAGTTATACTAAAAGAAGCCATTTGACACCTCAAATCACCCGCAACCTTTTTCTTAATTTTTCTCCAGATTCTAGAGCAGGTCGTCTTTGCTTTTTGTTGCTGTTTGGCTCTTCACATAACTTGAAGTCAGAATCAACTAACATGGGCTGCAATGCATCTTCAGAAGTTGACATTTCAGAATTTCGTGTTGCAAACCAGGTTGGTTCTGGTTCTGTAATCTGAATCAGTTTAGATGAATTTTGTGGCAGGTGATATTTTCTTGCCTCTCCCTCTATGATGGGATCACTAAGAGAAACCACTGCTGAGTCATCAAAATCCCAATCGCAGTCTGAGTTGCTTGAGAGTTCTTCATCGTCTCCATCGTAAGGATCCACAAACTAAAGCAACAATTGTTATTGCATATTTTTAATAGCAGGAGTGTTTCTTAAGGTTCTACATGCAAGATATAAACATATAACTCAGACCCCAGTGGTATGAAAAGAAACCCTTTTCTCCTTTATCACCAAGTGAAAAAGGCCATTTTTGTGCCAAGTGCAAATAGTGATCGCAAGACATACTGAACCATTCTAGTAAGCCATGATTAAACATGGTTCCAAAATTACTTCTTGAAAATAGAGAATAAAAGGTGTCCCACAGCTGCACAATGTTACCTTAGGTACATCTCTGGCCTTGTGTGAAACGCCATGCAGGACCAGGTGAAATGGCAATGCATGTTCTACCACCAGTGTTTTATAGCATGTTTCATTTTTCTCTCAGTTGCCTTAAGATTTTTTAATTTTTACATGCAGTATTGTGGGCAGTTTGCAGTGCTAACAATGTAATTTTTAAAAATCAGGCATGAAATCATGCCTCAGAAAATGTTGTGGTGAATCCCCGTGTTCAAAGGCATTAAAATACATAGTGATGTTTTACTCCCAATTGAGTTATCAGAATGACAGGTTTTCTACAAATACATTATTAAAAGCAAAGAAATAGATTGCGAAGCATTTCTACTGCATTTTAATTTCCTGTGAAGTTACTGCCTCAATGGAATGTACTAAATACTAAGACGGTTGGTCCTCCAAGAAAATGCAATTCAGCAGGTGGGCCAACTGACCAAAACTTCCTTGTTTATAGAAAGATTTGTAAGCTATCAAACTCCCAATGATTCTGGGTAGCTTACAATTAAAAGAAAAAAATATACCAAAAGAATAACCATTCCTCTATGTACGTTAGACATTTGATATCAGACTGGGGCAAACTCATCAGTTCAGGCAATTTGGAACTACAACTCAAAACATTCTGTCTAAGAAACAATAACTCCTGGAGAAACAGAAGAATCATAAAGTTTCTATCAGCTAGATATTATTTTGGCTTATCCAAGATAAAGTATTAAAGTAATTTGCAACTGGGCTAGCATATCCTGTCTCATTTTGGTAGTCCTTATTAGTAACTACAGTTTGGATCAGCAGCTCTGTCACTAAGTGAAGCAGTTGCTAAATGGCAAAGTGACTATGACTGTTTTCCATTTCCCCATTCACCTACCCTGTTTAATACTCACCTCAATGCTGGAATAATTAGAAAAAAGATAATGTATTTAAATTAATTGGAGTGGAATGGAATGGAATAATCAGGCACACTGGAAAACATATCAAAAGGAAAACAGTAATGCCAACAGGCCCGAGTGCACTATTCAAACAGTCCAGTGTATTCTCCATTATGTGCCTACTTACTCTCCTATAAATCCTTTCCTCTCCAATCTCCCAGATCTGCAAGTGGGAGGAGAGGGAAAACAGGTCAGGCACAGGTAACATGTAATGGTAACCATGTGACTGAAGGACTTCAAAGGTCATAAATGTGATTTTGGTTGTAAAGTTATTTTTTTAGCACCATTATAATTTTGAACAGTCGCTGAATGAGGCAGTCACTAAGCAAAGACTGCCTGTATTTTACTTGTTTAGATAAAATGGGAACTAGAGTAATCAAACTGTATAAAGCATTTGAAATAAGTTTCTTCCTACAGTGAGACAGCACTTCTGGGGCCACAACTAAGATGAAGCAACTGTACCCCCACACTACAGATAATTGGAGAAGTCCTGTAGTAAGTTTTCTACAGAGTACAGCTCAGCGGTGAAATCTACGGTACTTATCTTCCCTACCTGTTTGGAAATGCGCGCTCCTTCGTATGTGATTTATGACCCTCTGTGCATGCGCAGAAAGCTTTGCGCGTGCACATAGATTTAAAAACCAGGAAGTGATGATGTCGGGGTGGGTGGGCGGAGCCTTACACTGCCACCGCTAACGGTTCTCCAAACCACATGCCTGAACCGGGCTGAACCGGTAGGATTTCACCACTGGTACAGATATTACAACACTTCACAATTTTGCTTGTCGAGTAAGCCATCCCTTTTAATTATTTTGCAGAGCCTTTATAACTAACAAAAAACTTCCTGATCTGTTCATTTGCCATGCAGCTCATACTTTTCTATGCTTAGACCAGAATAAAGAATTATAGTTGCTAATTTCATCTTTATCCTTTTGATTCCAAATCTAAAATGTTCTCCTGAAAGTGGCATGATGCCAATCAACTGGCCAACCTTCAATACTAGCTTTACTTGTAATATTCCAAGGTTTCAAGTGAAATAAGTAGATATTGGAGCAGAAAACGATGAGGCAAAAAAAGGATTTCTGTGATCTGGAACCCAGGCTCTGACTAGTACTTTTTCCTTTATTCTTACAAGTTTGACTGAAGGAAAATACTTTGCCATGCCTAGCGTGGCAATCATCTTATTATGAAACTGCTTTTCAGGTGGTATCGAAATTCCTGTTTGCTCAGTGGCCTACAAATTCAGGGACAGTTCCACAATATCATGAAATTAGATATCCTTACTCATAGGTGGGTCCTGAATCTTCTTACTGCCGGTTTGCTCAGGATTGTGCCTCCAGCACAGATGCAAAACATGTGAGCGAGTACACATGCGGCAGTCAAAAACTAGTTTCTGAGCATGTGCAGAAACAAAAATTAGCTTCTGCGCAAGCACAGAAGCAAAATCCAAGATGGCGGTGGCCACGGAGCCACCAATAGAACTGGCTCCGTGACATCACCGCAGAATTACTACCTACTGTATAGAACCGGATAGTAGGAACCCACCTCTGTCCTTGCTAACAGAATAGTGGAAGCAAGAGTTCACCATCTTATTAACAAGTCTTCAATTCTACAGGTAGCCAAGTAGTAACACCCATATATATTTATTTATTTATTTATTTATTTATTTATTTATTTATTTATTTATTTATTTATTTATTATTTTTGTCAAGCATATATAACAGATAAAAGTATAAACATGATTTTGAATACATGAAAAGGATATGAATAAAAAGGGACATTAGAACAGGGATGGTAGGTATGTTGGTGCGCTTAGGCACGCCAACGCTTAGGCACATTCAGACAAAGGGTGACAACAGGCTGGTGAGCAACCCTTTTGCAGAACTACAAAACTATCTTATGGGAGGAAATCACAAGTAAGAAAAGGAGACTCTTAAGATTTAGGCTTGACTACCTTGACTGAATGCTGACCAACTACTGGCAGTACAAGAAGCGAACTCTGAGTAGGATGGAAAATAAAGCAGGCCATCACCACGTGCAACATTTGGTATCAGGTACATTAGAAAACATATACTTATTTCTGATTCAATTATTTTCTAATACTTTTACAATGTATTTTATAATACGTTCTGCAAATGCATAGACCTACAAGAAAAATTGTGCCAAGATCTACTTATATGCAATCCTGTGTAGCTTTTTCTATCCAGGGATTCTTCAGTGAACCTGCTTGTAGACAGACCCTCTTTTAGACAAGGAACTTTCAGATATTCTTACAGCCTAACCTTGCATGTTCACGGCAAGAATAGCATAGGCTCAGGCTGCCCAAACAATGCTCATTTTGAAAAATGCATTCACAAGGTTACAGGGTTACCAACTGTGCTCCAAAAGCAGCAAAGCCTGTTGTGGCACGTTAAAGGTAAATAATGTTATTGCAGCATAAGCATCAGGGATGTCCACAAGGTATAGTAAAAAGAAGTGAAGATTGTGGCCATGATGGCATGTTGGAGCCAATAGCAATAACTGTGAGGTGGTTTTGGAGTCCTAGTGGACAATCACTTAAATATGAACCATATAAAAATAATAAAAGATGTTGAGAGTCTAGAAAGAGTGCAGAGAACAGCAATAAAAATGACTACTAGATTGGAGGCTAAAACATACAAAGAAAGGTTGCAGGAACTGGGTAAGCCTAGTTTAATGAAAAGAAGGACTAGGGGAGACATGATAGCAGTGTCCCAATATCTCAGGGGCTGCCACACAGAAGAGGGAGTCATCCTGTTCTCCAAAGCTCTTGAAAGCAAGACAAGAAGCAATGGATTGAAACTAATCAAGGAGAGAACCAACCTAGAAATGAGAAATTTCCTGACATTTAGAACAATAAATCAGTGAAACGGCTTGCCTTCAGCAGTTGTGGGTGCTTCATCAGTGGAAGTTTTTAAAAAGAGATTGGACAATTTGTGTGGAATGGTATAGTTTGGGCTAGAAGACCTCCAAAGTCACTTCCAACTCCGTTATATTCTATTATTCTTATTCTGCTGTTCTGTTATTTCAAATGTGGCCATCTTGATTTTTACCATATCCTACAAGTGTCCCTAATAAGCATGCAAAGAATACTGCCCATTTCAAACAGAAGTTATACTGTTTTGCTACTCTAAACTCAGCTGGTCCAATCCTCTTCTTTGATCAATCCCTAACTCCTCTTCTGTTTGGGCATAAGCAAGGTTATTTATGTACATGGCAAAAAAAGAGCAAGAAACAGTAAGCAAAAGAAAAAAGCAGCAGAAAGGGAAAAAACAAAGCTAAAACTAAGTGTTTTTTTCTGGTGAGAGTGGTCTATCAGGGCAACCTGGTCTACCCAACTATGGGATGGAGCATACTGCTTCCACTTTCGCCTTTCAGCCCCAATCCAGGAGCCTTTGCAGGCAGTCACTTTCACAACAAACTATTTTTGGGTTGAATCTATATTTTACTGACAAAGAAATAAAAGGGAGACTCGAAATAGATCTATACTAGTTTCCCTTTAGTTCTTTGTCCGTAAAATATAAATCCAACACAAAGCTAAAACTAACTTACACTCACTCCTTCATCTTGTTTCCCCCAGATCCACACACCAGGGGTGGGTTCTGGATATTTATACTGCTGGTTCGCTCAGGGTTGCACTGCATGTGCACACATGCAGCAGTCAAAAACTAGCTTCTGCGCATGTGCAGAAGCAAATCCAAGATGGCGGCGCCAACAGAGCCATCGACAGGACCGGCTCCGTGACGTCATCACCAAGTTACTACCGGTTCTATAGAACCGGATAGAACCGGTAGGAACCCACCTCTGCCACACACCATTTCACACACTGCCTTTTGTTCTTTAAACTTCCTCCTCTTTCAGAATCTCAGCAACTCCATCTAACCAAGACTTTTTCTCTTCTTCTCAGCCCATTCACTCTTCTTCCACATTTTGTTTT
>JANHFT010008673.1:12738-25144 GCA_032467955.1 Pseudoxenodon macrops
GCTCATGACACTACATCACAGAACTCAGGAGGTTGCAACACTAAAGCCCAGGAAGCCAAAACACAGCTAATTACCCATTATATATATATAATGTGAAAGAAAGATTGAAAAAGAGACAGCCAGATTTGCAATATCTTGAAACCGAGAGTATATTATCTGCCCTTTCCATTATTTTCTCCAAACTGTGTCATTATTTTTCTTTTATCTACATACAATATATAAGGTCAAGAACAATACAACATCCTATGCAATCTAGTTTGAAAGAAAATTATATTACTGTATAATTTAACTTAATACACATTTAATTTAAGAAAATTATAGCCACTGTAGTTTTAAAAAAAATTATATTATTTCATATATACATAGAACTTTACAGAGTTCAGGTAGGACAGATCCCAATCCCTTGAGACTTGTAAAGTAAGATCAATGAGTTAAAGCAAAAGATGATAAGCAGGTGAAGGATTTGAAATTATTTTAATGACACATATTTTGCCTTAATCAAAATAATCTAAGCATTACTATACCCTTAGGACTGTAGCTTATGGATGAAGAAACACAGCTGGCATCAGAAGACTCAATAAAAATAACAACGTCTGAGGAAAGGATGCTTAACATTTAAAAATATGGTAAATAGAAAAGAATTAAATCTTCCATCCCAATATCTTTGATGCAGTTCATCACCCTTCTCCCCTGCGATTGCTATTTACATTAAAAAAGAAAATTTCATTCTCCTGTGTTTAATCTGGCCTTGAGAATACAAGCTTAGGGAGACCCATGAGGCAGCAGTCCTCAGTGGATTTACTTTTAAGTAAAATAAGCAAGCATTGATTTGAACTGCAGGCTCAGTGTATTTCCAAGTAAATATACAGAGTAAAACCTGACTCCGTGTTAGTATGTGGTATTGAATGTTGATTAAATTAAGTAACACTTTCTCTGCTTTCATTCAAGAAAAAATGTTCCAGGAAAAAAAAGCGGTCGTAAAATGATCTCATCTATTCAAGATCCTTGAAGGGGAAATGTGAATATAGACTTTTCATCCTTCTGCCTCAGAGCATGGACATGCCTGTCTCCAGGGGTGAAATTCAGCAGTTTCTGACAGGTTCTGGAGAACCAGTAGCGGAAATTTGAGTAGTTCAGAGAACCGGCAAATACCACCACTGGCTGGTCCCAGAGTGGGGTGGGAATGGGGATTTTGCAGTATCCTTCCCCTGCCATGCCCACCAAGCCACACCACACCATGCCCATCAAGCCATGCCCACAGAACCGGTAGTAAAGAAAATTGGTTTTCATCACTGCCTGTCTCCATTATCAGTTCTAAAGCTGCTTGAAGAAAACCAGGATAGGCCAAAGCCAATGGTGACCTAGGCCACACGTAAATGTTACACAAATGTTTTAAGTGTAATATTTGACATGAATACCATGTTTTCCCAAAAATAAGACCCTGTCTTATATATATTTTTGAACCCTGTAATAAGCATTTGGCCTTATTTTCAGGGAGGTCTTATTATTTTGGGGCGCATGGAGCAAAATGGGGGTCCTCTTGCCATCTTATCTGATTTCCAGCTCTGTCTCCCTACCTCTAACCAGAGGAAATGGCAGGGATTGGCTGCACATGTGGTTTAATATTTTCGGGGAGGGCTTATTTTTTGGGAGGATTTATTTTGGAGAGGAGGCTTATTTTAGCGCATGTGCTCAAAAGCCCAATTGGGTTTATTATCCGGGGAGGTCTTATTTTGGGTGAAACAGGGTAGCAGGGCTAAGCACAACGTCAAAGATATGGTTCAAAGGAAGAGGGTTGACTGAAGCACCCTTCTGAAGCACCTTATTGAAACAAGAGTAGTTCTTTGCTTGTAAGACTAAATTGAAGTATCCATGTGGCTTTGGACCTTGGTTTGCTTTGGAAGCCCACATAGACCTGTCCCTTGACATGTCTATGTGGCCTTCTCCCAGCAAGCCTTGTGCTGGGAGATGGCTTATAGGAGCCTTCTCATGCAGCATTGGCTGTGGTATCTTCTAAGCCAGGCAATTCCCCAGTAAGCTTTGGGAGAATGCCTGTGTGCAAAGGAAATGGTTAATCTGTAGCTTTCTTGGAGTACATCAAGGAATCTCCCATGCCTGGTAGGTCAAAGGGAATCTTCCAACATGGAGAGGATGCAGCCGGCCTGAAGTTTTCTCAGGATATACCAAAATGTTTCCTAGTTTGTAATTACACAGTGTGAAGGATGAAGGGTGGGTAGCTATGGCACACAATGCAAGTAGTATTACTATGTATGCTGGAAATAGGAAGGCCCAAAATCTATCTGGAAAGGTTACAATTAATCCTGTGTCTGGAATCTGACCTCAGTCCTTGCATTGGGTAGCTTCTGAACGTGTTTTACAGAGATAAAATATTTACATTGCTCAGCACATTATAACTTGATTCCTCCTTTGTAAATCAAACTTTGCCTTTCCAACATTCTAATAGATGTTTGCACACTTTGAAAAAAAAATTCAATTTTGTTGACAATCGGCATTTTATTGATGGTTACATAAAGATGTTTTCCCTGAATGATAATTACTCAGTGAATTCGACCATTAGAGGAAGGGGGGGGAAAGAGAGCTTGTTTTATTTCTGATATTCATTGAGAAATATTCTCTGAAACATCTGGTAGGCAGCAAACTTTTATTAACTGGCATGCAGAATTTGTTTCAGACTGTCCTGGCTTGGACAACTATTAGCAGGATAAAAAAAACCTGATCTTCCAGACAATTCAGCTGGAGATCTAAGACTACTTTCATAACTGACATGGAGGGCATCTTAAAAGTTGATCTTTCATTTGATAATGAGATACTAGGTCTCTGTGGGAAGAACATGGCAAACATCTGGCTATATGGAAGATTTCAACCACAATTTATGCATTAGGAAAAAGATAAAGGTCAAACCATAGCTTTGGTTGCAAGCTATGATGTGCCATTTCAAAAATGGAGATTCCCCATCCCCACCCCGCTTAGGAAAAAAAAATAGGACATTGTATAACCACATGAGGTGCTAGCCATGAAAAGCATAGATGTATTATTATTTTTTTGATGATGAAACAATGCAGTTATCTAGTCAATAATGTTCAGGCTCTGCTTTGCCTATGTATTCTGTGCAGCAGAGATATAAAACATCCAAGATACCTTAGAAGATACTTCCTACTTACATTTAGTAAAGTAAAGGTTCCCTTCGCACATATGTGCTAGTCAGTCCCGACTCTAGGAGGCGGTTCTCATCTCCATTTCAAAGCCGAAGAACCAGTGCTGTCTGAAGACGTCTCCATGGTCATGTGGTCTGCATGACTAAATACCGAAGGCCCACGGAATGCTGTTACCTTCCCACCAAAGGTGGTTTCTATTTTTCTACTTGCATTTTTACATGCTTTCAGACTGCTAGGTTGGCAGAAGCTGGGAGAAGTAACGGGAGCTCACTCCGCTATGCGGCGCTAGGGATTCGAACCGCTGAACTGCCAACCTTTCTGATTGACAAGCTCAGCGTCTTAGCCACTGAGCCACCGCGTCCCTACTTACATTTAGTATTCTGTGATAAATGTAGATCAGCACTCCAATCATTATCAGCTCAGGGCTTCCAAGCCTGGTGGCTTCAGCAAATGATGCAGGATTTCCCACAGTGTGTGTGAAGGTGGCCAGCCTGGAGTATTATTATTCTTTTGCCATGGCTTACAAATCTTCCAGGCCGAGTGGCTTGATTGCAAACTCCAAGGAATCCTGCCATGTCCACTAAAGCTTCCTGGATACCCTGGACATTTCTCTGAAGGACTTGCCAGAAGCTTTTGGCAAGCCGTGAAAAAGCGTCCCTGGCCTCAAATTGCCAGCCACTCCCTCCGTATTACTTGCCAATGCAGTTTGTCTATTATTGAGGGAGAAGATTGAGAAGAGGCCTCTTCTGTAACACTGGCCCATTTAGGCCACCTGACTTGCATTCTCAAGGTGAATCGGGCCATGTCTTTCCTCTGGCCTAGTGAATCACGCCACCTCCTTGGCACAACAAACTGTTTTGTCAAAGTGGGACTAAGTAGGATGGCCCTCTGTTATTAGAACAGGCACTTTGCTTAAGCAAAATAAACAACCGAGGATTATCGCTGGCATCTCAGGTCATGAGAAATGTAATTACAAGGAAGAAGAAGCAGTGCTTTATTCCAACCAGCAAAGCATGGTTGACAAGATGCTTTTCGGGTTTTGTTCAATGGCAGACGTCCATTTCTTGGGAGAAATGAGTAAACAACAATGATGTTCGGTCAACATAGTGCTGCACAATTGCTTCTTAAAATTGAAGATGTGAGCGTGTGTGTACACAGCAAGGTTATGTGGAAAATGGATCATAATTACTGGATATAAACATCAGTGTCTTTGCAAAAGCTTAATTTTAATAGAAGATTGGTGTGGCTATACTAGTTTTTGGTCTGAAAGGACTTAGCAAATGAAAATCAGTTGATAAAGACAAGTCAAGAAGGTTAATTCTTTTAGGCAATTCAGTTTTCATTAACAGAAAATGCTCTTTTTTGTATGGATTTCTAAATAATTAAAGCATCTAGCGCAATACATAAAATATTTACAAATCTATTCCAATCGCCGTAATTCAAGAAACAATTGCTCAAGGCCTTTAATTATGTTGGAGATGGTTTTAATGTTCTCGATGTGTAAATCTAAAAATAAAGAGTTTGTTTTTTCTTTAAAAAAGGCCAAAAATTTCCCGGGAGGAATGAATTTTAGATAATTATAAGCCAGAACAGAATTTATTTCATGTGCCACCTGAGGCTTTCTTTGTGATCTTCATGGAAAATATAGGAATATATAAACATGCTTATGTTAAACTTCATTATGCTTTTTAAGAAGACAGCATTAATCCTAATTGTAGTTTTAAAGTTTTAAACCTTTTATAGTCATTATAAATGTCCATGAAATTTACCCAGTGAAATATTTTGAACATTTAAAACATATTACATAAACATTAAATTGTACATTATTTAATCCAAAACTGATGTACATGGGAAATCTGGTGTTGTGTGCCTCTGGGTTTCCTATAAGCAAAAAAGTCTTGTTCTTTTTTTTAATCAAATAAAGATAATTACAATATCTGGGAACGGCTCAAAACCTGGAAAAAAATAGCCCTGAAGAAATACTATGCTATCTTGCTTGTTCTAATATCAGAAAATTAGAAAATAAAAGTAAAGTTTTCCCTGTTCAGTCACGTCTGACTCTAGAGGGCAGTGCTTATCTTTGTTTTCTAGCCCAAAGAACCAGTATTGTCCAAAAAAATGCTTCTGCGATCATGTGGCTGGCAGAACTATACACCGAGGTACATGGAATGCTGTTATCTTCCTACCAAAGTGGTACCTATTTATCTAGTTGCATTTGCATGCTTTCGAACTGCTAGGTTGGCAGGGGCTGGAGCAAGAATGGGAGCTCCTTGAGTCTTGAACTGCCAACCTTCCAATCTACAAGAGTAGGTACCGGTAGTTCCTTTTGTCCAAAGGCCTTTTTTTTCATTATTAAAAATTAACTTCCAAGTGTTTCAAGGAGCATGGCAATTATATACGCCCTAGGGCTCACTGAAAATAGGACCATTAAGCTTACCTTGTTTTCAATGTTACTTCACTAAAAATCAAATAATTACCATATTGTTATTAGTTTTAAATGATGATTTGCCACAAACCTGATATAATCATTGGAGACTGGGGGCCATCAATATTTTTCAAAAAGAGAAATATAAAACATAGTAGTGCACTACTCAAATATATATTTAGAACAGTTGCAAGTAACAATTTGTGATAATGACAAATAGTGAGAACTAAGAAGTATCTTTCTCCCAAAGGGTTTATAGGGTCTTGCTAGAACAGCGCCCCCCAACCTTTTGGACACCAGGGACTGGTCTCATGGAGAAAGGTTTTTCCACGGACCAGAGGGGGCGTGGTTTTTTCATGCTGCCTGCATCCCGTAGATGAAGCTTCACTTGTTTGCGTGCCCTGGTTGCTGGCATGCCGCAGACCAGTGCCAATAAATGGCTGGCTGAGAATTCAAAGAATTAAAGTTCACAAGTCTTAAAATCGCCATGTTTGGAGAGAGAGAGAGAGAGCCCTGTGCTAGAAAAACAAAAGGAATTAAACTGAGAACTAGGAAAGATATAAAAGCTGTGGAGTTGTAGGTGGAGGCGTGCAGACATTCACAAACATGGAGGGAGAAGGAAGAGCAGAAATTTAGCCTGGAGAGCCATCACTAGGAAAAAAAGGATAAAAGTTTAGCCCAGAAAAGGGCAGTGGAAGGAAATATGAGAGACAAAACTTTTAAGCAAGGAAGAAAGGTGACCCGGAGTAATCAGGAGGTAAAAGGGGGAACTATAAGGGTTTTTTCCCCCTACTTTGCAGCATTTTTTTCTTGCTGGAATTCTACTCCCTGCAGCTAGCTGGGGGAGAGAAGAGCCTTGCGGATGTGTAAAAGATGCTGCAGATGAGTTGTCGATTTAGCCAATAGAGAGCAGGGAAGGCTGGTAATTGAACTGCCTGAGGGAAGAATCCACACTTAACAGGCTGAGATGACAGGAAGCCAAATAGGCCAGATGGGATGAGATCCAAGCCAGAAGGGGGGATTAAATGGCCACAAAAGAGTGAGTGAGAACTACTGTGTGAAACATCAAAGACAATGGTTGCTGTGATCATATTTTGCAAGGGGGGGAGGGAGAGGAATTGGTTTATTTAAGCACGTACTGTGCTTTCCAAATGTACCGAACCTTTAAGGAGAATGTTGTTGTTTTTCTGTATGAGAAAGCACAGTGAGGTCTAAGCAAGACTCCCTTTGGGACACAGGGAGATTCATCCCATTGATTCAATTGTTTAGTGTTGCTTTAGTGCGCCATGTGACACTCTCTCAATGTCTGCTTGATTATTTTTTATATAATGCAAGTGATAAAGTTATTTTTGTCTAATCATAACTAGACCTTTATTTTATTTTTCTTATTGGATTTGCATGGAGGGAAGAGAGAAATCGCTCTTATTTTAAAAGCCACCCACGAATTGTAGAGTTGGCAGCATGCTCATTTAAAGCTAATTAAATGGTGCAAAATGCAGCGGCCCGCATGGTTTTGTGTAGAACCCAGTGTGTACATGCATTACCTCTCCTTCAGGAGCTGCATTGGTTGCTGATTTGCTTCCGGATACAATTCAAGGTTCTGGTTGTCACCTTTAAAGCCCTTCATGGCTTGGGACCAGGTTATCTGACGGACTGTCTCTTGCCAATCACATCTACCCGATCTATCAGTGCAGGGAGGCAGGGAATGCTGAGGATCCCATCCCTGAGGGAGATACGCCTGGTGGGACTCAGAAGAAGGGCCTTCTCCGTGGTGGCTCCCTCTCTCTGGAACATCATTCCCCCAGAGATTAGAAAGGCCCCCACTCTAATACTCTTCCGGAAGGCGCTGAAGACCTGGTTCTGCCAGTGGGCCTTGGGGACCCAGAGCAGGATGGAGCACATTAAATGGCTTGTGTGATCTGTGGGGCAAGGGGTGGGAGGTGGAGGCTGATTTTGTTAGTATATTAATTTATTTGATTCTTTTTGTTATTGTTTTAAATGTGGTTTTATATTCCGTAAGCTGCCTTGAGTCACCATGGGCAAATAGGCAGCGATATAAATTCAATGAATAAATAAATAATTGGATAGGAACTCAAGTGAGGATTTGCTTGAATGTTGGATTAACTCTTGTTTAACGGCAGCAACTACATCATCCATATCATCAGAACAACCAAAATGTAGTTCAACTAAGAGGAGGTTTTAAGGAAAAGATTAATTAGGTGCCATAAAGCCGGTTCTAATTCTTAGTGATCATATGATGACGTATACCCAACCTGGTCCTTCAAATCTTCTAGCCGTGCACCCTTTGCTCCTGTAACTGAGACCATGCACCTTGCTGCCGGTCTTCCTCTTCTCTTTCCTTCTACCTTTCCCAGCATCAGAGTCTTCTCCAGAGACCTTAAATGTTTGCATCTGCATTCTAAGTGTGATAATTTCAATCCGCTCATTTGGGTCGATTTGTTCAAAGATTCATTTGTTTGTTTCCTTGGCTGTCCACAGTCTTCTCAGGAGTCTTCTCCAACACCCACAGTTCAAAACCACCAATATTCTTCCTATCCTGCTTCTTCAAAATCCAACTTTTGCTTTCGTAGAGTGTCAAATACCATGGGCTACATGATTCTGATCTTTGTAGGTATGGATACATCATGACATCTGGATAACTTTTCCAAGGCCTTCCTGGCTATTCTATAAAATATTAGTCTGAGTGGTTTACAAGATTATAAACATAAAGTTAAACTGTTAACTCACCATCAATAGTATTTCTTGACTGCTAATTCCCTATTGCTAATATTTCTTGATTGCTAATTCCCTTGACTGCTAATTACTATTGATATTTGATACTGAAAGGCAGAAACTATCTCACCGCTTCAATATCTTCATTGTCAATATTAAGGCTACTGTCTATTGTCATTAGTTTATTTAATTTTATCACAATTTTTTACCATGCTCCTTAACTTTTATTATTCAAGCTTGCAGATTCTTTTCGTGTTTCTCTATCAAAGAAGTATATTCACCATACTACAGGTTATTGATGTTTCTTCTTCTAATTTTAAAGCCATGCTCATCTTTTTCCAGTCTGGATTCCCTTAGTATATATTCAGCATATAAACTGAATAAATAAGGGACATCATACAACCTTCTCAATCCTTTGCAAAACTGCAGCCTGCAGTTCCATCATCTTCTGTCTGTACTGTGGTTTCCTGGTGTATGTGTGTGTGTGTGTGTTTGTGTGTGTGTGTGTGTGTGTGTAGATTTCACATAAGAATAATGAGATGTTCTGGGATTCCGATTTTCTAAGCATATCCAACAGGTTAACATGATTGATACAATCAAAACTCTTCCTATATCAATGAAGCACAAACTACTTATTTTGGTATTCTTTACATTTCCCAGTTATCCAGCATGCAACAACAATAATGTCTCTTGTTCCATGGAGTTTTCTGAAGCCAGCTCAAACAACTGGTATTTCTTTTTCAACATGGAGCTCTGAACTGTGTTGAATGATGCTAAGCATTATTTTGCTAGAATGTGAAATCAAGGATATTTCATCATATTTTTGCCCATTCTCTTAAATTTCTTTTTTAAAATTGGAATATAGTTTTTGGTATTGGAATGTAGTTTGACCTCTTCCAATATGTGGGCCACTGTGTCATTTTCCAGATTTGCTGGAGCACTGTAGCTAGGCTCGGACCTTTACTGATTCTTCTTTTGTTGCTTGCTATATTTCTGTGGACATTCCAACAATTATTGTAGCCTTCCAATTTGGTAATGACCAAAAAGCTGATCTAACTTCTTCATCTTATACTAGAGGTTCTTGCAAATATAGAATATCTTCTAATGTACCTTTGATGAGTATGACATTTCTATCATACTTTATTTCAATACACTTCTTCCATCTTTGTTTGATCTTCTTTGAATCAATTGTTATCTGTTCTTTAGCAGACAAATTTGAGTTTGGAATTTTCTTCTAGGTTCAGAGATCTTTTGAAGGACTTTGTTTGGTTTTCTATGTCTGTTTCTATCTTCAATGTCTTTACAGATGCTTCTTGTCTCTCTGGTCTCTGAAACTCTTTGTTACATTCCTTCCTGAGATTTTTGTCTTTCTTGGTTTTGGATTATTTTCTCTTTTTAGCAATTTCCACAGATTATTGTGACATCCAATTTGCTTTCTTATGTTTCTTTAACTTGGCAGACTCACATTCATCCATAAAGAAAATAATGGAAGTTGCCTTTTAAGCCTCATGAAGATTTAGATTAGCTTTATGGTGAACGGCTGAAAAATGAATAGGCGCTTTTTTTTTTTTGCTAATTTCTTATCTCCAAATATGTGGATGAAAGCTAGAAAAATCAATCGCAGTCAGTCTTAGGTGAAAGCCTTTAAGAACCTAATAGAAATGCTCAAAATCTGCTCAAATCACTCATTATTCAAAAAGTAAAGCATTTAAGCAAAAATTACTTTGTTACTTCAGGCATTCAGTAATAACTTTTTTATATTTGTGGGTTTCTGACTAAGGACTGAAATCTAGGTCTGTTAAGTTGCTCAAGGTGTAACATTATTAAAAGGAGTCATATCTGGTTGGAAATATATTTGCAGCTCAAACTTAAACAAATTTAACTGGACTTAACTGAATTGTGCATCAACAGCAACCTGTTTTGGAATACATACATGACTAATGGGGCAACAAATATTGTAGGAACTGTCACCTTAAACATTAAGAGACCATCAAGTTGCCTCTGCCTGGAATTGAGAATTATACTTTATAAAAACCACTTGTCAGTCAAGCTGATTTAACACTCAGGTACTTAGGAGCAAAGGACTTGGCAGCACAAGGAAACAACAGCCAATCACTGGCCATCAACACACTAATCAACCAATAAGAAGGCACCACATAAATACGGTGCGTAGAATAGGCCAAAGCACAGATTCTAGTAGAAAGAAGTTCCCCGAGAATGTGTTCCAACATGACTCTGAAAGCTTGGAAGGCTAAACCTCTGGTCCCAGTGACCGACCCAGATTCAACCTTGAAACTTCATAAAAACATAACATAGGAATATAAAAATAACTGCTGAATCAAGTCAGGGCCCAAAAGCCTCAAAATGGCCAACTAGATTATGGAGACACCCTCCTTTCCCACCTGGAGGAAATATTGATCTTCCATGAACTTGCAAAAAAACCTGCCCCCTTATCTTAAAAAAAAACCAAAGCTTATAATGTTAGAATACTGCCCTGCTAGCACATTGGAGGTTGAGCTATGTGAGCTCCTACATTACAGAGGACTGGATGTTCTTTGAAGGCATTGTTCAGGCTATAGCATCTGATTTTAAGATCAAGAACTAAAAGAAAAAGGGACCAGAGTTTTGGAAATTGCTCAATAAAGGCTCCTGGGCAGATCTCAAGTTATCTCTCTCTCTCTCTTTCATGTATTCCTCTGAAATTTGGAACTTTCTTTTTGTGTGACTATATAATGCAAGCGTATTTCGCTCTTCCCTTGATTTTCTTTCAGTTAGACCTTTCTTCTTTTTTTGTGGATGCATGCAGTACATTGGTTTTGCTTTTCCTCTTTGAGGAGACAGAGCTTGCTGCCCCAGTGAAGACTTTCTGCTGAGCCATCATTTCTCCTCTGAGTTTTAATTCAAAATCAAGATGACCAAAAGGTAATGCTGACAGATTAAGAAACCTTTCCACCCTTTTTTTAAATTTTTCCTTGATAAAAAAAAAGTGAGATAGTAAGAGAAGTACTACTCAGGGACTGTTGGCTATTTCAGCTCTGAAGTTCTAGCGGAAAAGGTTAACATTTTCAAAAGCTCCAAATCAACATTACCAAAGGCCAAAGGATGAGAGATGACCTCTCTTTCAAGCAACTGATGCTTTTATTCATACAATATTGAACATGCGCTGAAGTTCATTTAAAATGCAGTGTAGGTTTAAATTTTATTTTATCAGCACAGAGCTAAGCAAAGAAGCTGCAGGAAGATCAGGTTTTGGTTTTTTTTAAAGGAAAAGACAGCTTTTCATCTTGGAACTATAGTTAGTTTTTGTAGCAAATTCATGACCGATGTAAACATTTTGACAGGAAAAGGTCTTGGGGTAGCAATTGACAGTGGAAAGCTATCCAAGAGTCAGTGTAGTATGACTCACAACATAAGACACAATTTTCTTTGCATAGAAGCAAAACTGAAATGATGACAAGATATATTTTTTTAAAAAGCTATTCGGCTCTGAAATTGCAGACTGACCTTGTCTTTCAGTGGGAGTCTTTCCAAAAGTTAAATTTGATAGTGCAAGGAAGTTCCATAGCTCTTAGGTCTGTAAACTGACAAGAACAATTCCATGGGTTCCCATTGTATCTTATTTCCTTTTTCCCCCCTCAGCTAAGTATTCAATGAAACTCTGTGTTCCTATGCAGTGTGATCCTTCTGGCAGAATCCATTTTGAATTTGCAGACAGCTTGTGCTAACATCCTTTTTTTTAATCAGTTGGCCACCACTGGTGGACATATCTGGAGGTGGTTTTGGCAGATGGTAATTTTGATCAGCTAGAATGACTCTGAGGTAGCATTGGGCCAGGATCCTGGGAAAATTAAATGCTGCCGATTATTGCTTCTGTTTACAGGTTGGTCCTTAGCTAGGTTGGTCCTTTGATAACTTGCTAGAAAAGGTATCAAAGTCAGTGAAAGACTGTGAAAGGCAGTGGCCCTGGAAGCTTGTTTGAGTGCCAGGCTGAAAGGAAAGAATAGAATAGAATAGAATAGAATAGAATAGAATAGAATAGAATAGAATAGAATAGAATAGAATTCTTTATTGG